>CATQJL010000223.1:11670054-11691548 GCA_958299035.1 Cylicocyclus nassatus
AAGCAGTGGTATCAACGCAGAGTACTTGTACAACACGCTGATCAAATCTTTTCACATTCTTAATGAATCTTATTGTGAAATTTGGTGATTTGAGCTCTAGCCACAAAACAGCTTTGATATTCAATTGCTGAAGCACACGCAAGCACCATATTCATTACAGTGGAGTTCTTGAGCGAAGCGAACATAATATCCGCAATGCGAGTGTCATACAAGCACTCGCGGTGGAATTTCGACGAAATTTGCGATCTTTACATTTTGAGCAAAATTCATGAGAACGTGTTTTCATAGGCTCGTAACTCGGCGAATTTTATAGACTGGAGCCTGATTCTTGCGCTATTCGATAGCACATCTCCTAGCAACTTTGACTAGTGAAGCAAGCAGGCAGGTTCTTTGACAGACACGTGAGAGGTGGAGGCGAAGTTTACGAGCTTTCGTGATGCAGTTACAGTCACCTCACCGTATCTCTCCAAGAAGACCCTGTAATCCTCAAAGACCACGATTTTCGTAAAGAGCGTGTTCGAAAGCCTTCATAAGCGAAGTTTTCTTACAATTTAAGAGCATGAACATTTTGACCAAAATCCATCGGCGAGCTTCCAGAGCGTAAAACGAGAAAAAATGAAATAACCCGAACATCTCGGAAAACTTGCTCATAAGGGTTATCCGACCTGCTGATTACGAAAATCACATCTGCTTAGCAAGAGAGCTTCATATTTCAGAGTTACGTTGAGAAAAATTTAGGAGACATGATTTTTCCAGAATTCACCAGCCCTTCTAACTCCTATGGAAAGACGCCTGTGACTACTTTTTAGCGCTGCGTAATCTACAGAAAAAGTACTATCGAAAGGTCCTTGCTGTAATCTACTAGGGGCAATGCGCGCTGCTTTACATCTTCACGAAAAGACGTCTACAGAAAGATTTGAGAATATCGAAATCGGAATATCAAGGATATGCTGTATATCGAAAGACTTGCCTTGATGAACTGAGCACAAAGCTTTTTTCGGATTCAGAATATGTTCATTCCGAAGGAAGTTACGGCGAGTAGAATTTAGAAACGCGTGATTTTTCGAAAATTCACCAACGCTTCTATCTCTTTTGGGGGACAGCCTGCAGCTACTCTTGAACGCACGATAACCTACAAGGACAGTACTATCGAACAGTGCTCACTGGAATCTTTTATGTTACACAGACGCTGCGTTACATCCTTGCGAAAAGACCTCCACAGAAAGAATTCGAAAAAAACTGGAAATGGAATATCGAGAGCATACTGTATATCAAAATATTTGCCTCGACGATCTGAACGCAATGCTGCTTCTGGATTCGGAATATATTCATTCCGAAGGAAGTTATGGCGTTGCTTACTCTGTGTGATTCGCATGGTTTCGCGGATCCAGAAATGTCCCGGATTATGGCGCACTTTGGCGGAAATCCGAATTCCGCGAAGTTCACGGAAATTTTGACATTCTGTGCGCGGTATTGTGATCTTGAGCAGATCTTAGAACAAATTCGATCAGAGTGGCTCTCTACCATACTCCTATAGTATACTGTCTATGTGTCATCAGCGACAGATCAATGCTAATACTGTTATCAGCACAGTGAATTCAGCCAAGATAATAATCGATAATTCTGAAAACTAATGTATTCGGAATCCCCATGCTCGATTACCCCCCTGTGCAAACACTCACCCCGTAGCTCAGACTTTGCAAAAAAATCGATAAAATCGATAAAAGTAATCGATAATTCTTAAGACTAATAGTGTATTCGGAATCCCCATGCTCGATTACCCCCTGTGCAAACTCCCAGCCCCGTAGCTCAAACTTTGCAAAAAAATCGATAAAATCGATATCGATCGATGACGAAAAGTAGCCCATGACACCCGCCGGGGCCCGAAGTGTATGTGTGCCAAGTTTGGTCCGGATCAGTTCAGAAATGGATTTTTCTATTCGGAACATACGTACAGACAAACAGACAAACAGACGTTCAGCTTCATATATAAGATGATGCGTCTCGTCGAGCTGAATCGAACGGTGTCCTCGGATTCAGAATTCATCCATTCTGAAGCGAGATATGGCTGAATTGACGATCATTCCGGCGCACTGCGGCGGAGTGTGGCGGAGTGCGCCGCAGTCCGGCGACTTTTTTGACGAATTATGAGCGGTATTGTACGTGCATACGGGCCTAAATCTGCTATATCTCGAAACCTAGCGCATGTACATACGATAGGGATACCATTCGATAGAGAAGGCAAGCTCTGCAAGATGGAATGCAAAAGTTCGCACCAGCTTCAAATTTCCGTAAGTTTGCATCCAGAATCTGAGTCGTACTGAAGGCTGGGAGAATTGGGGAAATTCATATCCTCGATCAAAAAATCCTACGAATCTTCGAATTGCTCTAGCAAATTGCACACCACATCAGACACTCATATGTTCCGTTATTATATCTCTTCCTCGTTCTATGCTGTTCCTACCCATGTAATTGTATAGTACAAGCACCTAGAAGAATATCCGTGGATTTTTAGCTTTTTGCAAGCCATTGAAATTTCAACTAGGCAATTTTAGGAAAGTAGGGCCTGTAGAAACCTGAAAGCTTACAGTTTTACTTCTAGGTGCTTGTACTATAAAATTATATGGGCGGAAACAACAAAGCTTTGTGTTTGTACAAGCTTGAGAACTTTCGTTTTTGAATTTCTAGGTGAAGCAAAAATACAGCAGCGGGACATCTGATGTGGTGTGCAATTTGCTTGAGCAACTTGGAGATCCCTAGGATTTTTTTTGAACAAAGATATGAAATTTTCACATTTTTTCGAGCTTTCAATACGACTCAGTTCTGAATGCAAACTTACGGTGGGTCAAAGCTGCTGCGAGGTTTTGCATACCATCTTGTATGCTTGCTTTGCCCTATCGAATGTTATCTCTATCGGATGTACATATTAGGTTTCGAGAAATCGCAGATATTGTATGGAAATGTCGGAGAACTTTCGCGCCAACCTAATAGCATGAAACACTCGAATAAAAGCTAGATCCAGATAATTCTCGAAAACTCACGCTTATGAATTGCTAAAACTATACCTTTAGAAGCTTGTCACTCCCACAATGGTCGGCCGCCTCATCGTGGCGTGGGGGTGACACTTGGTGTCAAACTGCGATGCACAGCCGAATGTATACTCTGGCAGGGCCTCCCAAGCTGTGAAGGAGTTCGACGTTTCCGGTTTCGGTTGGATGCCTAGCTAAGAGCCGGCCAGGCCAAATCCCCCGCCGTCTGACTTTTTTTTGGTCGCTAGGCATCCTCTTCCCGCTCCACACCTGGGTCGGCGACCACCCCGTGGAAATCAAGTGTTGGCTAAGTCTGCTCTTGTAGGGGAAACATTTTTATTGCTCGATCAGCAAAAAGAAGAGCAATAAACCCTGACATCGGATCCCGCCTACGGCACCGGGCGGTAGCAAGAACGATGTCAGGGTACTCAGGGCGCCTTTCGGATCGGACAAAAACGACACGTCTGCCCGGACGACACGCCATGGAGACTGCCTCATGCTCTGTACCTACAACGCCAGAACAGTCTCCACAAACGCCGACCTCCACGCTCTTCTCGACGCTGCAAAGCACATCAAATACCACATCATCGCTCTGCAGGAAACGAAGTCCAGGAAGAAGGACGTGCGACAGATGAATGATGGGACCCTCATTATTCGTGGTGAAAACGTTCCATCACGAAATGTGGAAGGCGTTGGCTTTGTCGTCCACCCATTTATCGTCCATTTTGTCGATTCTCATTAGATCTCATCACCTCGACTAGCCATCCTATGACTACGCCCTCCACGTCAGAAGACCATTAGCATCATCAACTGCTACTCTCCAACATCAGCAGCTGACGACTCAGAACTCGATGCTTTCTTCGAAAACGTGGAGGAGGTCGTCCGCAACGAAAAGTCATTCTACAAGTTCGTTGTGGGCGACCTCAATGCAAAGATCGGGATGCCACCGGAAGAGGAACATAGGATTGGAAAGTTCGGATATGGGCTCCGGAACGAAAACGGCAACCATTTTGTTGGGCTTCTCACCGCCTCGACTTTTCTATGGAAATTCCATCTTCATGAAGAAAGAACATCGCCGGTGGACATCGGAATCGTCCAACGGAACCACTCGCGCGGAGATCGACCGCATTCTCACCAACCGAAGGTGGAGCTTGCTCGAGTCTCAGTAGTTCCATCCTTCTGCAGTGGCTCCGATCACCGCCTCTTTCGAGCAAAGATACGATTCAGTCGAAAGCTGGAAAAGAAAGTCTGTCACGGCGCCGCGAGAAGGAATGAAGTCGTTTATGACGGTGACAGGCTGGAAGAGCTCATATCAAGTAGTGACTGGCCCATCGAGGAGGACGCAACGTACGACTACGACCGACTTCTGTGCGAGCCTGCGAAGAGTACGTTTCAGTGACTTTTTAGAAGAACTTGGAACGCATTTCGAAGACCACCAAGGAATTGCTCAAAGGAAGAAGATTTCTGAGGTAGGATCCGAATGCAACCCATCTCGAGCGACTGATAGCCAATGCCAGTTGCAGAACAGTTTTGCAAGAGGATCTCAGAAAGTACAGGCAAGCCAAGGTACTGGCAGCAGCTGAAGGAAGACGAAGCCTCAAGAAGTGCCGAAAGGACCTCTGCGAATATCACGTACCGCTGGCTGCACTATTGAACGAGGACGGGACTCTGACTTCTTCTAGATACAAGATGGAATCTATCGCAAAGAACTTTTACAGCAACCACTTCCGCTCATTAACTCCCGTGCAGATGCCCGTTGTTCCCACTGAAGAAGTACCACAAAAATTCTACCTGCTGAAGTGCGTATCGCGATACAGACCATGAAGACGTCCACGGCTCCAGGACCGATGGTCTTTCCGTCGAACTTCTGCGAGCCGGAGGACACAGTCTACACGAGGTTATTGCGTCGCATTTGACGTCTTACCTTCAGAAAAAAAAGATTTCCGACCAGTGAAGAACCGTCTTCTTTTCAAGAGGGGTGAAAGGGAAGATCTTCGAAACTGTCGTCCAATATGCCTGCTGAGTGTGCTGTACAAGCTTTTCACGAAGATTATCCTCACTCGCATATCTAGAACACTGGATGAGGCCCAACCCAAAGAACAAGTTGGATTTCGCAAAGGATTCATCTGCATGGACTACATCCAGACGGTTTCGAGAGCCATAAAAATCTGTCATGGTCTGCTGCCTCAACGTGGCGAGGGGATGCCCCTGGGTGTAGCAAGAAAATTCCGATTTTGTATGTCAGCCCAGCTAAAGCAGACCACCCCAGGTCAACATTCATTCGTCAGGATTCGTTGCCATCTGCCTGACAATGCGTGCTGAAGTCGCCAGTCGCCAAAAACCGTCAGTGTCATCCAAGGAGCGGCAACTGTTGCGACACACCCCTAGAACTCTCCAGCCAGGTTATCTAGGGAGGCGGGAAATTCAAATAGCTTGTACAACTTCAAACCAGTCGCCCCAGTAGCCTGCGCACCGTGTTCGTCTGCCACCTGGGACGTCGGATGACAGTACAACAGGTGAGGGGCGAAAAAATCTCAGGTGCAAAAGCTAGAAGTCCATCGCTCTTATCGGCAACAAAAAGGTTCCCTCAAGACATGGAAGCTGTTTTTGATTGTGCACATACATTGCAAGGACCTTAGCTTCAGCCCACAAGCTTTTTTTCCTAGATGCCGCAAGTTGCATTGAATACGATGTGATTGCTTTGCAGGAAACAGAAAATGGAAGCTCGACTACGCTCACAAGAAACTCTTATCATACTAAGAGAGAAGATTCCAACACTAAATATCGGAGGCTGAGATTTGTCGTGCACCAATCCTTTAGCCACCTCGTCGACACTTATGAAATTCTGTCGCCATTAGCGACAGGATTTCATAAGTGAGAAAACAAAAAGATGGATGGCTGCCGTTTTTTATTGTACAGTTACTTTTATCGGACAGAGGTTTCAAGACCTGATGGTACCGAAAGCCTAGCAGCAAAAGCACCTTAGTACACCATTCTTTAGCACATCCCACACGAACCAAGGCCTGAAACGGCTGCAGAGGTTTCTTTGATAGGGACGAGAAGATGCGTTCGCTGGAGCTCGCAGAATCAGTAGCAAGATTTAATGGATTCAGCACGAAAACTCATCACCCTTACAGATACCAAGTCTATCGTACACTGCCTAGATCGGAAACTGATGATCAGATCCCGTCTACCATATATCTCAGAAGAGTTTAGTAGGACTGTTCGCAGATTACTTCATCAAGCAGGCCTCAACGATATGGTAAGGATCGTCGACATTCCGCCCGCAAACCTCAAACAGCAGCTAGTACGAAACCGGGAGTATGATCGTCTCTGTACAACTCCTAAGTGTGTGATTTGTCCATACGGCAAGGAAGGAGACTGTACGGTATCAGGTGTTGTCTACCTTATCAGGTGTACATCATGTGGAGACACGTATATTGGCGAGACAGGTCGTTCTCCTATGCACGCGCATCAAAGAACACCTAGATGATTTCAGCAAGGGCAACGTGCTACTCCGTTAGACATGCATCGCAGGCTCAGCCGTGACGGCGCGGAGGTGATAGTGCAGGTTCGAATCCTGGAGCTTGAACCCGAAATCCTTGCGCGCAAGACACTCGAAGCGTTTTGGATAGTCGCCCAAAATCCAAAAATCAACCGGAAGGACGAGTGCTTAGCCATTACTAACGAGCTGTCACCACAACAGAGCCTCTGGGGTTTTTGAATAATGAGGTCAGGTCAGAAAAGGATTACTAATTAACGGGTGGGGGAACGAAAGCCGCCAGGTCCAGCCGCCACCGCGGACTGCTGGTCCTGGAACGACATGCAACAACGCTGCGAAAGGACCAGCTGGCCGCGAAAGGCGGCTGGACCTGGCGGCTTTCGTTCTCCCACCCCTAATTAACTATAGAAGTAAAGCAGTAGGTTTTGACATAAGTGGTCTGCACCCACCAAATTATTATCTGCGAAGGTGAGCACTAGTTTAATCTTGGTTTTGGTTGAGGCTGTTATTTTTCTTAGAGGGTTGGGCTCCTTTCTGTAGTCGACGAGGTGTTTGATCGGATAGTTTACTTATGGGTCTTTAACTTTTTCAGTCTCTGAAGAAGGCGAGTTTGCCGAAACGTTAGTCTGTTATTCTGTGCGATAAAGTTCTGTAGCAATCTTGAACTACGCTCAAGCAACTAACGAAAAGTCCTAAGACTCGTTGCATCAGGTCGGAAGAGAATCAGCATCATTAACTGTTATTCGCCCACATATGCAGCAGATAAATTCGAACTCGACAAGTTTTATGACGAGATGGAAGACGCCATTTGCAACGATGAACTCGTTCTACAAGTTCATCGTTGGCGACTTCAGTGCAAGAATAAGACAGTCACAACACCAATAAGGCGAGAAAATTGAAAAATTTGGATTGGGAAATTGAAACGAGAATGGAGACAGACTTGTCGGACTCATCAAAGCGGCCCGTCTATTCCACGGTGTTCTTTCTTCTGGTAAAACGAACTCCATGGAATAGACGGGCCGCTTTGATGACAGTCACAACACCAATAAGGCGAGAAAATTGAAAAATTTGGATTGGGAAATTGAAACGAGAATGGAGACAGACTTGTCGGACTCATCAAAGCGGCCCGTCTATTCCACGGTGTTCTTTCTTCTGGTAAAACGAACTCCATGGAATAGACGGGCCGCTTTGATGACAGTCACAACACCAATAAGGCGAGAAAATTGAAAAATTTGGATTGGGAAATTGAAACGATAATGGAGACAGACTTGTCGGACTCATCAAAGCGGCCCGTCTATTCCATGGAGTTCGTTTTACCAGAAGAAAGAACACCGCCACTGGATGTGGGAGTTACCAAATGGAACGCACATGCAAAAAACGATCATATTGTCGTCAACAGAAAATGGAGCTTGATCGATGTCGGAGTGGTTCCGACGTTCTGTACAGGTTCGGACCACCGTTTACTTCGTGCAAAGATCCGCTATAACCGAAAATGGAAAGAATATCTTGCCATCGCGCGAAGCCTAGAAAGAAGCCGTTTACGACGAACGCATTCTCGAGAACGCCATTTCCAGATATGACTGGAAGGAATGCGAAGATCCAACAGAAGATGTAAAAAAGCTGATTAGAGGACTACGCAGCTGTGCAGAGCAGGATTCTTACTGTAGAAAGAGGCTCCGGACGGTTGACGAACAACATCAAGGAGCTTCTCCAGAAAAGGAGAATCCTGCACGCAGATCCAAGTGTATCGCATCTCGAGCAAGTACTATTCAACGGCATTTGCAGGAAAGCCGTACAGGAGGATCTGAAGCGATATCGACAAATGAAGATATTGGAAGCAGCACAAAACAGGAGAAGTCTGAAGAGGTGTCGTAGGGACTTTCGTGAGCACGAGATACCGATGCAAGCCCTACTGAATAAGGACGGAAGACTAGTGAACTCCTGACGCGAAATGGAAGCGGTGACAAGGGACTTCTACAACGAACTTTTTCGATCCACGACGCCGGTACTCGACCCTATCATCCCCATCGGTGAGCAGCCACAGAGTATTCTTCCTTCGGAAGTGCGTTCGGCCATAGAATGCATGAAGCCAGGCACAGCTCCTGGTCCTAACGGAATCACCACCAACTTACTGAGAGCAGGCGGACACAAGTTACACACATTACTGGCAGCTTATATGACATGCTACCTGAAAAAGGAAAGAATACCCAACTAACGGAGGACATCTCGCACTATTCTTCTTCACAAGAAAGGCGGGAAAAGACCTTAAGGACTACCAACCGATCAGCTTGCTAAGTGTGCTTTACAAGCTGTTCATGAAGATCATCATGTCGCGTGTTTTAAAGACATTGGATGAAGCACAACCGCTGAGCAAGCCGGATTCCGTAGAGGATCTGCGTCGATCACATCCAAACCGTTTCAAGAGTAGTGGAGGTCTGCCGTAAATACCAACTGCTTCTACTCCTCACCTTCGTCGATTACGAAAAGGCCTTCAATAATGGAACAACGCCGTTTTGACAGCTTTGCTCGACCAAGGCCTGGACCCAACATACATAAGGACTATAGCGGACTGCAACAAAAAATGTACGAGCACGATACAGCTGTTTGACCACCCGCTCCGCATCCGTATCGAGAAAGGGGTCCGACAAGGTGACACGTTGTCACCAAAGCTGTTTACCGCGGTGCTGCAGTGGTGCATGCGGTCGCTCGATTAGGATACGAAGGGGGTTTGCGTGGATGGAAGGTACCTTTCGAATCTACGTGTCGCAGACGATATCGTTTTGTTTTCGAAGCCTGTTAACGAAGCCGAAGAGATGCTGAACGAATTGAACGAAAGCGGGAGAAAGACTGGGCTTCGGATAAATTGAAAGAAGGCGCAGTTCATGAAAAACACTGGTGTAGTAAACGGTTATTCTTGGATGAAGAGTCGATAATCTTGGATGAAGAGCCGATAGGAGAATTTATCCTACGTTTATCTTGGACGCGCCATCAATATGAACAACAACCTGAAGGATGAACTTAGCCGAAGACAGAGAGCAGCTTGAGCAGCATTCGGTCCTCTGAAAGAGACTACAAACAACCTTGCTGATCCGGAATTGCGAGCTCATCTTTTTAATGCGACAGTTCTCCTGGCCTTGTGTTACGCAGCCGAAACCTGGGCTGATATCTCAACAACCGTGAAGGAACTACGAACGGCAAACCGTGAAGGCTCTACGAACGGCACACAGGGCACTCAAAAGAAGACTTCTGAAGATGACCAAGTTCAGGCAGTATCGACTCGGAGCTCCGACTTCAAACAACAATCGCGTCTAGAAGATCCAGCAGAGTACGTATCGAAGGACAAGCACAGATGGGCCGGTCATATATTGAGAAGAAATGACGACAGATGGACGAAAAGAACGATAGAATGGATCTCAAGATCCTCGAAACGTCCGCGCGGAAGACCACCGATGAGATGATGTGACGAATTTGTTGCCCGTGTAAACCAACTGCGCCAGCAGTTGGAGTTTGATTTAGGATCGTTCAGCAGCAATCGCAACCGCGTACCAAGACGATCATGGATGACGATTGCACGAAACCGCAACGAATGCTCAAAACTTGGGGCCCGCATGGCGCGTGAGGACCGGCCATCTAAGTAAATAGAAGTCTGTCGGTAGTACCGACTGCTTCTCCTCGTAACCTTTGCCGACTACGAGAAAGCCTTTGACAGCGTTGAAACCAACGCCATCCTGTCAGCGTTAGTCAATTAAGGAGTGGACCCAGCTTACATGAGGACGTTAACCAACTGTTGCAAGGACTGTACAATGACGATGAAGCTGTTCCATCGCCCCATGACAATCCCATATGGGAAGGGAGCCCGACAAGGCGACACAATTTCGCCGAAGCTGTTCGCCGCGGCTTTGCAGTGGGTGATGGTGATGAAGTCACTGGACTGGGACGGGAGAGGCATACGAGTTGATAAGAAATTTCTGTCGAACCTTCGTTTTGCGGACGACATCGTTCTCTTTTCGAGCAGTATCACTTAAGCAGAGACGATGCTGAAGGAACTGAACGAAGTAGGGAAGAAGATCGGATTGCGAATAAATCGGAAGAAGACTCAATTTATGAAGAACGCTCTTTGCGAAACCCCTATCATGGAGACTTCTTCTTACGTGTATCGGACGTTCGATGAACATGGAGGACGACTTAAGGGAAGAATTTAACAGGAGAAGAAAAGCAGCCTGAGCCGCCTTCGGGCCTCCGAAGGAAGCCACCGACCAACTGACGGACCCGGAGCTTCGTGCCCACCTGTTCGACTCAACCGTTCTCCCGGCGCTCTGTTACGCAGCTGAGACTTAGGCCGATACAGTAGCCACGTCGAAACGTCGAAAGCTTTACGGACCATCCGCAGAGCGCTCGAGCGCAATCTTCTGAAGATGACCCGACACAAGCAACATCTAGTCGGCCTTCGCAATACGGATAAGAGAAAAATGTCCCGTCTTCGTAACCCGGTGGAATACGTTGCCAAAGCAAGCACCGATGGGCCGGTCACATCATGAGAGGAACAGACGACAGATGAACACCAAGAACATCTGAGTGGATTCCTAGCGAAGCCAAACGTCCCCGAGGAAGACCACCAACGAGATGGGCAGACGTGTTCGTGGAACGGATGGACCAGCTGAGAAATCAGCTAGATACGACTTTCGCCCCTGGAACTCGTGGACGCAGCCAACGAGGACGACCAGAAGATCGTGAATGTTTGAAGCGAGGGACAGGGAATTATGACAAGTTCTGTACTGAGGCCCGCACGTCACGTGAGAACAGGCCATCTAAGTATCTAAGTAAGTTAGAAGCTTGCGGTATACAAAGAAGCTTGCGGGCAACTATGATCGGCTTCCAGATTGTATAGAGACATGTTTTGGACTAATTATAAGGATAAATTCGTTAAAACTCTACGTCAGCACTGTTTCTCGCTATGAGAAACCATCACAATTTGAGCTGCCACGACTCTGCTTCTATACGAATCGTGGAGGCAATGATAGTTATGTAAAACAGCACAGTTTAGGGTATGTACCATGAGAATCGTTTTCTTAATTCCAAGACGAGAATACAGCAATTACATATGTGTGTTCGATGTATGATCTTTGTAGACGATGCTATTAAAAGGTAGTATTTATCGATTTTTTGGTTCATAATTTTTTGGAGATTAGCTCCAAATTTGAGTGAATCGAAACAAGCGGAAGAACTCCATCTTTTTGAAGGATGCTTTGCTTTATCAAATGGTGCATGAACCCCTACCAAAAATGAAAAGAGTAGCCAAAGTGTAACAAGAATTATGTAATAGCCTAATAAAACCCTTATAAAGGTCATTGCAAAGCTGGCGGAGTGCTTTAGCTGATGGGCTTTACTTGCGTTGTTTTGTTAAAATTTACGGATCTTTTGATAGATATGACCAGAGCACACCCCAAACAATGTCATCTCCCATGGTGCCGTGGCCTTGTGCTACGAGGCTTGAGCAGTAAGCCTGAGGATGCGGCAACGCAGCCAAGGCCCGGCACAGATGGTTTGAGGTCAAACTGGACTTCGGTTTTGAAGTTAGAAGCAAAGGGGATATCGTTTTTATAAGGTCTTGGAAGAAGTGCCAAAAAAACGACGAACATGTCATGTTTTACAAGTTGAACGTGTTCTTTCGCAAGCACGCGAATTTCAAACGCAAGAATCGAACAAACAAATGATGTTTACAGCGCACAAACAATCACATGGCTCCGAATTTGGGCTATGTGTATACTATATCACTCCAAACTATGTTATGTAAAAAGTTCCAAAAACTTATGTGTTCTAATATCCGTTCCCGAATTTGTTGGTTTCTAGACCAACACCAAACCAAGTGGTTGGTTCGAAGCATAAATATCGGAGAGTTCACATAAGTTTTGCACCTTTTTAATTTGGGCGATTAGAACGGTCAAAAATCTATCATAAAGTGAAGAGAGCGGATCAAACCATTGCCTCTCCTCTTTTTTTGAGCCCAAAGTAGCGTAATTGTGCGCGATGATAGATATCGCGCTCCAATCACATGCGGTGTCTTTTGAACTATGGGGCGAAAAATGCATCGATGGGTTGTTAGGGCCACAGATTTAGTTGGCCTAGGAGGTTTTCGACATTCCGAGCACTAATATGGTACTATACTCAATGGCAGAGCCTTTAATCGACTCAAAATGTTTCCTTTTTGCTTTTTTGTTATACTAGATAACTCAAAATGCGCTTTTTTCGCTTTTTCAGGTTTATTTTGATTGAATAAGGGCATCCCTACTGATTTCTACGTCGAGAGGGACTTCGTAAATTTTCGCGAAGTCATGGGGGTTTTCGTTTCCAAAAAAGCTCCAAACCAACGCGTGCCGGGTCCTGAACGCAGCTCACTGAGTTGTCATACGGTAACTGCACCTATACCGTACGGAAGTATGCACTGCACCCTATACCCTATACACTGCACCCGGAAGCCGGCATAACTTCCGTACGGTATAGGGTGCAGTTACCCTATACCGTACGGAAGTTATGAGCAACTACCAACTGCGCAAATGCAACTTCGCGTTTCTTAAACTTCACAAAACTTCGAAACTTTGCGAAAACTTTTATCGGAGGGCTGAAAATCACTCATTTATGCAAAAAGTAGCCCGCCCTCTTCGGCCAATCTCGGACCTCACCGCTACTGCTTTTAACGAGTACAAACACGCAAAAGGCAGCATTTTTACTTCGTGTACCATAAGTACAACTACAGAAAAGAAAGCGATTTGGAGAAAAACTGTTTAGGCAGTTCAAAGTACGCAAAGACAGACCGCCAATGCGGAGGCACTGGTCTCGGGTACTTCCAGCAGGGAAGTACCCGAGACCAGCATGGCCTTTCCATGTAAGATGTACATCAAAACATCATCGACGATTTCAAAGTTATGTTTTCATGTACCAAGCAAAATAAGTAGTTTGAAAAATGGTATTTTAAAACGCTTTTAACTTTTTCCAGAAGATAGCTTTGTTAAGGAGCGTTTGACCAGAATTTCAGCATATATTCATATGGGAAAGTTACAATAAACTAGCTTCCTTCGCCAGATCAGATATATTCTCATTTCTCTGCCGTTGCGGTCTTTTTTGAACACGAACTGTCTAAATAGGCAAAGGCGTTCAGTCTCTGCGTGCGATAAATCATCCATACTGTTTTCTAAATGTCAACTCACATATGGCTTTAAGAGAGCTTCTATGTCATTTTTATTCGGACCATCATTTCTGAAACATGAATAGCTACTAAATGTAGAGAGTTTGACTAAAAGCTCACACATAGTTAAGTGGAGTTTGCAAACACATTCGACCCTCAAATCTTTGCACACTTTCCAACTTCAACTTTATTTCAGCCTAAAATTGCTATATTTTCAACTTTGGGTTTTGGCTATGTAATACTGTGGAAAATTTCATTGATAAAGTCTCGCGGTGTAAGGCTTGTGAGGTTTTAGTCAAGCACCTTTTCAATGTAAGCCACTGTAGGCCACAAAGCACCAACTCAGACAATCGCCAGGGCAGACGGTCCGCAAACTCGCGTTTTTCTGCAGGCGCTCAGCAGAATTTTGGGGCGTGGCCAAATATTCAGCGGGCGGTCCTTTACTGTCTAATGTTCTGCCATCGGGCAGAAACACAGAATTTTCTGCAGGCGCTCGTCAAATAATCTCTTTCAGCGAGCGCTGGTCAAATTTTCAGCTGGCGCTCGGACGGTTTTTAAGCAGTTTCGGGTGTACGCCGAGCAAAGGTGAGACTCTACATAGCAGAGATTTCATCGATGGTTTAATTACTCAAGTTTGAGGTACTTTCTCTCAGCGGAAAGTACCTGGGGGCTGCGCGGTCCTCCACAAAGGACAGTGCGGCCCTCGAAAATTTTCCATATTCTCGCGGAAAGTCCACGAGAATGCGGCCACTGCGCCGCAGCTAATCTGTAAGGAAACCGCGATTGTTCTTCAAGCATTCGTCCAAAATTTAGATAAAATTCTTCCAAATATCTGCAAGCGGACCGCAAGAAATCAGCGAACTATTTTTCCGGTGCCCGCTTGCCCAAAAATGGCATGGCCGCCTGCCCCCGCAATTATCTGAGAATGTAAGCTGATCTTCATGAGCTGCAACTGCTAAAAACTTCAGCACCAGACCAAGGGCAAACAGTATTTGAATGAACAGCCTCGAACGCGGCGCGCGCATGTCTGCTCTGTCTGTCTCTTGCAAACCCTGCTCCTCGTGCTTTTCGTGGCTATAAAGCCGCTATCCTCGGTTCGCGTGACCCGGCGTTTAATCTTAAATTGTTGTTATTCTTAGAACACCCTAGAATGACGATTATATTGCAAGTGATGTTGTTCACCAAAGCTTTTGAAATTACATGGCTTACTAGCAGCTTGTCCGCATTGAATGAGTCATACGTACCCTTCATTTCATTGAGAGTAGCGGCTGATGGGTGTGGCTGTTCGGAACTGTGTGGGGCTCCGAACCTCTTTCGTGGGCGTGCTCTCTGATCATCTTTCCGATACGAGTGGTAAAGGCAGAGCTTGAATCATAGAGAGCGGAAGAGGTGCAAAACCATGGCAGGCGGCTGCGCGGAGTGAGCCCCGCCCACCGCCGTCACTTCCGAAGAATCAGAGAATCGCATGTCATTGGCCAGGTTTCTCGATGCCGTTTGACAAAGCAACGCTTCATGATACTATATTATGAACGTTTGCACCGAATCTCACCCACTCGAAGTTAAAAGCCGAAAATTAAAAAAATCGAATTGTTCAGAAAATGAAAGGGAACCTAACCGTCAGAAAAATTTTGCTTATCTTTCAGTGATTCAGTCAGGCATATTCACCTATATATGTGAAACTCAAACTTTGTAAGTGTGTTCGTTTATTTGTTCGTTCATTATAGAAACGCGCGCCACTAAACTGTTCCAGCTGAAACTTTGCACACGATGTTTTCGACCCGGCGCTGGTTTAGGGTTAATTTTCGCGATTCACTGGGTCCTTTTTCGTTTTATTGATTTGTTTATTCAATCTCGAAGAATGAAAACTTTTCATGCTCCAACCTGATCATATAAGCAGGAGCGGTAGAGTCCATTTCTATCTCAAAGTCGGAAGGATGCGGCAAGTCGTCTCAAAGCGCTTTTTGCCCACCTTTGAAGAAGTTCAGAAGCGTAAGTTTGCACGTTTGTGAGCTAAACTAATTTAGAGCCTCGGGTGGGGCCGGGACTATCAACTAATTTTACATAATCATTCATATATGCCGATGCTTTTGTTTTTTCTTTGTCTAAAAACGCAAAAAACGAATGTTTATAATTGACAAAGTAATTTTGGACTGTTCTCACATAGTAGCTGTATGTATACTATAGACCTTTGAAAGTAAAATGTGATTCTAGTTTTCCAAAGCGTTAGTTTTCAAGAACCATTAGAAGTAAAATCATTTTCCTTGAAAATTTTATTTTTATTTTGTTGATTCTTTGCTGAAGGAGAAATACAGCAACGATCAGATTGTCCCATAAGTTCTGTCTGTTTTGAATCCCAACCGCAAAAAGTCAAACGATTTTTATTTCTAAACAGAGAATCGCAATTTCTAAACAGGTATCAAGGTACCGTTCGATAGCGCAAAGCAAGCTGTACAAAATGAGATATTGTTTTTGCACCAATGTGATCCACTTCGAGTTTCAAGCCAAAAACTATTAGGATTCGACTGCCCGAAAAGTTGAGGAAAATTGTAAGTTTGTTCAAAAACTACGAAAATCTTGCTCACATATACAATACCCATATGAGGCATTCATAAACGCCTGCCGTAATTTTTCCTCAGTTAGAAATCAAGAAAACAAAGTGCATGCTTTTACCAAAGTGATGCTGTGCAGTCTTTACATGAGTGATTACTATTAACCGTAAAGTAGAAATACAAATTTTCAACTCTTTGCTTTGGTTTTTTATATGGATTTTGGCGTAAGTCACCCCACTAAGGGGAACCATATTCGATTATTTTTTGAAAACTAAAGCCTGTAAAGAGCTGAAAATTTACGTGTACTTGTACAGGCCTGCAGTATACAATTACTTAATGGAGGTACAGCACAGCATCACTTTGGGAGAAGCATAAAGATCTTTGTTTTTTTGATTTCTAACTTAGGAAAAAATACTTCAACGATGTAAGTGTCGATAGTGCACACGAAAGCAATTTGGAATTTTTGTGCTACATTTAGAAGGGGTTACGATTTTTTTTGTTTTTTCGAGCGGTTGCACCTTTTTGGCTTTTGTCTTGATACTCGAGGTGGTGCCATCTTGTAGGTTGCTTTGCTCGATCGAACGATGCTTGCTACCTATTTAGATATAAATGTACGACTTGTTACGGTTGAACTTTGAACCGGACGGAATTTATGGGATAACTTGATAAACAGGGTGTCCGTAAAGTATGTATACACTGTTTAATCGTTGATATCTTTCTTCCCAAGAAGTCTTTTGTCTTGCTCCAAGTATCGTTTTGTAGAGCTGGCTTTTAGATTTACACTATGGAGAATTACCCACCTCTCTTCATTGCTATTGGATTACGGTGGAAACTTCAAAGAGGGCTTTGAGCCATGAAAGGCCATATTTTGCCTCAGAAAGGAAACAAAACAGCTTTACACTAGGCTTATTAGAGTTGTTGATTCTAAAATTCCCAACTTATTACGATGCTTCATTGAAAAGTCATGTCGGGTAAGAGGTAGCGGCCATTTTTTCAATGTTTCTAAAAAGTGCGGTTACACCGTTTAGAAAGCTTCGCAATCCTGTGAATATTTAAGTATTAAACTCAGCGTCCATAAAAACCCTATTATACAAGTTTTCACATTTTTTGAAAAACTTTGAGACAGCAACTTTTTCCACATGGACACGTAAACCTACAGTAATGAAGAGAGATGGGTGATCCGTTCTATACTGCAAATCTAAGTAGAAGCCAGCTCTACAAAATAATACCTGGAGCAAGGCAAAAGGTTTCTCGGGAAAAGAGGTATCAACGATCAAACACTGTATACATACTTTACGGACACCATGTGTATATTATTAGGTTGTAACAGAATTAATGCAGGTTTTGAATTCCAACCGCAAGAAGTCGTACACTTCTCATTTCTAAGTAGATTGCAAAACACCAATCGATAGAGCAAAGCAATCTCTACAAGATGGCTATCTTGATTTAGCAACAACTCTGAACCACCACGAGTTTCGAGCCAAAAACTAAAAAGATTCAACTGTCCGAAAAACAATTGAATTCAACTGTCTGTGCCCTTTCCACATAGGTAGTTGTATACTACAGACCTATAGAAGTACTAACGCAAATTTTCAGCTCTCTACAAGCTTTAGTTCTCGAGTTATATCGATTATAGTTCTTCCTAGTCAGATGGTTCAAGCTAAAATTCAAAATTCTCGAGAACTAAAACTTGTAGGGAGCTGAAAATTTACGTTTGTACTTTTACAAATTCGTAGTATACAACTGCTTATGTGGGAACGGCATAGCAACACTTTGGCAAATGCACGAAAATTTACGTTTACTTGGTTTCTAACAGAGAAAAAATACGGCAAAGGCGTGTATAGATGTCTTATATGAATAGTGTTTACGTGAGCAAGTTAGAATTTCTATAGGTTTTTTATGAACTGAGTTACGATTTTTCTCAATTTTTCGGACAGTTGAATCTTTTTAGTTTTTGGCTCGAAACCCGAGGTGGATCAGAGCTGTTGCAAAAGCAAGATAGTCATCTTGTAGAGATTGCTTTGCTCTATCGAATGATGTTTTGCAGCCTACTTAGAAATGAGAAGTGTATGACTTATTGCGGTTGGAATTTAAAACCTGCATTAATTTTGTTACAACCTAATAGATCGTTCCGAAAGCTCTTGCGCACGTTTTTCAAAAATTCATAACTCTTTCACTTCTCAACGAATTTGTTCGAGCAAAATTTTGCCTAAGAGAGGAACTCATGCTTTTTGCACAAGTACCTGAATTGTTCGTCAATGTGTACAAATGAAAGAGATAAAAGCTGATAATGAAGTCACTCAAAATTTGAATTTTTCGTGTAGAGTCAAAAGAAATCGGAAACTTGCAACAAAAGTCGGAGCAGTCGATATTGTAGGTTTTTTTACCAGCTCTTTCAACAGTACGAAGTTTGCGCCGATTGAGCGTTTCTGTGAAAAGTTATGTCTCTAAAACATGCCAAAATAAACCAAATTCGCTCTTTTGTGCTCGAAATTACTCGAAACTCGAAGCTTGCTCGAAATTATAATTTTTCATAGAGACGCTCAATCGGCGCAAACCTTGCACTGTTGGAAAAAACTGGTAAAAGAACCTACAATACCGACTGTCCCGATTTTCGTTGCAAGTTTCCGATTTTTTATGACCCTACACTAGAAATTCAAATTTTGAGTGATTTTGGTTTTCAGCTTAAAATCTCCTTTACCTGCTTTCTATAGCGAACGGTTCAAGTACCAGTGCAAGCATGAGTTCCTCTCTTATATAAAATTTAGATCTTGTAAATTCGTTGAGAATTCAACAAGTCATGAGTTTTTGAATTTGGTGCGAAAGAACTTTTGCATCAACCTACAGTTGCAGCGGTAGAATTTGTCCAAAACTGCGGGATCGTCGGGATTCGCGGGATTGTCGGGATTCGCGGGATTTGCGGGATTCGCGACTTCACGGGATTCGCGGGATTCGCGGGATTCGCGGGACAAGCGGGATTTAGCTGTAACTTCTTTTAAATCCACTTTATTTGCAATCTGCGTATAGATTTGGCTTCAGCTTGATGAGACGAATCGTTTGATATACAGTATTTCCATAATTCGTGGTGAGGGGGTAGACTTACAATGATACCTTGCTGTTTTCTATGTTAAGGCTTTTGAGAACAGTTATCACAGCGTTGTTCGCGAATAGCAGGTTTTGGTACAAAGTTCTCATTATCGAAAGCTATCCTGTAAAATGGGCAGTTTTTATCTACCCTTATCACTGAAATAAGCATTTTATCATTTATCACTGACAATATCACATTTTTGGATCATTTTTTGCATATGGTAAGAAAAGTACTGTAGGAAACGCTATGTGAATTTCTATCGCTCTTTCTCCATTATAAGTGATGTACAGGCTCTTCTATTTCTACTACTCGGTGCAATTGGTAGATCCCTCGCTGCAGCGATCGATCAATTTCTCATCGGCACATGCCATTGCTGCCAATTCTTACCTAGAATGGCATTTTTGCTTCAACTCGCTTCATGCCCAGCCTGGGCTGAAATTCTGCATCTATATGGAAGATGAACGTGGAAATCGACCGCATGAATTTGAGCCACTCTTATCTGTCGTTGTCATTGGTATCATCATTTTATCATTTATTACTGACGATATCACAAAATTGGATCATTTTTGACATACAATAAGATATGTACTTTCGAAAACGCTGTGCGAGTTTTTATCGCTTTCTTATAGTACAAAACCACTCACAGAACATGCAAAATTTCCGGGAATTCTGCGAAATTCATTCCGCGAAATTCCGGAAATTCCGCGAAATTCATGTGAATCACGCAAATTATTCAGGGCCATAACTTCTTTTCGAATGAGTATATTCAAAATCCGAAAACAACATTGTATCCAGCTCGTCAAGGCGAGTCTTTCTATGTACAGGCTGTCTCCAACGCCTCTTCGCATGGGTGTAACGCGACGAGCATCACACATAGGAAACTGCGGTGGGCACCGTTCGATACTACTCTTTCACTAGATTATCCGGCGCTGAACAGCAGCCGATGACTCTTTTTTAAAAGAGATAGAAGAGCTGATAAAATTTGGAAAAATCAAGCTGTTTCAAGTTCTACTAGCCGTAACTACCTTCAGAATGAACATTTTCGAAGTCCGAAAGCAGGATTGTGTTCACCTCGTCAAGGCAAATCTTACTGTGTATAGAATGTCCTTAAAATTCTGTTTCCATTTTTTCAAAACTTCCTGCGCGCGTATATTCACAAGGTCGCAACGGAATGCACATCAAACATAAAAGACCTCAATAAGCACTTTGGATTGTGCCACTTCCGCAGATTATCGAGCGCTAAAAAGCAACCCGGGAATGTTTTCGAAAAAAGATAGAAGAGCTGGTGAATTCTGGAAAAATAGTGTTGTCTCAAATTTTGCCCACCGTGACCCTACAATGGGAAGCTCTACTGCTAAGCAGATGTGATTTTCGTAATCAGCAGGTCAGACAATCTCTATGAGCAATTTTTCAAAGAAACTCGGTTGATCTGATTATTTCCCGTTCTTCGCCCTGAAGCTCGCCGATGGGTTTTGGGTTCGAAATGTCGATGATCTTGGATCGTATGGAAACTCCGCTCAAAGAGATTTTCGAACACGCTGTTGACGATGATCGTCTTTTGCGCGGAGTACAGAGCTTTCTAGCAGAGATACGGTGAGGGAAGTTTAGCTAAGCCGCGTAAGTTCGCAGATTCGCCTGCATTTTTCGAGCACCTCTTAGAAAATCTGCTTGCTTGCCTTTGCAGGTTAAATTCACTAGAAGGCGTGCTATTCAACGGTGCATGCATCCGGCTTCAAAATATAGCAATCACCGAGTTAGGGGCCTACGAAATCACGTCCTCATGAGTTTGCCCAAAATGTAAAGATCGCCTACTTCGTAGAAATCCATCTAAGTGATTGTAAGCCACGCTGGTCACCAATTTTGTGTTCACATCGCTTAAGGAATCTATTTTGCAGTACTGGAAGTAATTGAATAGATCTGAGCTCTAGCCACGAATCTGCTTTGATATTCACCTAAGGCGGCTAAGGCACACACAACCATCACATCCAATACAATAAGATCTCGAGGATCTTTCGAGTTGAACATAAAATTCGCGACCACAGTGTCTTACAGTCACTTAGGTGGAATTTCTACGACGCAGGCGATCTTTAGAGTTTGGGCAAAACTCATGAGGAAGTGAGTACTCTGCGTTGATACCACTGCT
>CATQJL010000223.1:11692048-11747237 GCA_958299035.1 Cylicocyclus nassatus
AAGCAGTGGTATCAACGCAGAGTACTGCGTTGGAGACAGCCTGTACATAGAAAGACTCGCCTTGACGAGCTGGATACAATGTTGTTTTCGGATTTTGAATATACTCATTCGAAAAGAAGTTATGGCCCTGAATAATTTGCGTGATTCACATGAATTTCGCGGAATTTCCGGAATTTCGCGGAATGAATTTCGCAGAATTCCCGGAAATTTTGCATGTTCTGTGAGTGGTTTTGTACTATAAGAAAGCGATAAAAACTCGCACAGCGTTTTCGAAAGTACATATCTTATTGTATGTCAAAAATGATCCAATTTTGTGATATCGTCAGTAATAAATGATTAAAATGATGATACCAATGACAACGACAGATAAGAGTGGCTCAAATTCATGCGGTCGATTCCCACGTTCATCTTCCATATAGGTGCAGAATTTCAGCCCAGGCTGGGCATGAAGCGAGTTGAAGCAAAAATGCCATTCTAGGTAAGAATTGGCAGCAATGGCATGTGCCGATGAGAAATTGATTGATCGCTGCAGCGAGGGATCTACCAATTGCACCGAGTAGTAGAAATAGAAGAGCCTGTACATCACTTATAATGGAGAAAGAGCGATAGAAATTCACATAGCGTTTCCTACAGTACTTTTCTTAATATATGCAAAAAATGATCCAAAAATGTGATATTGTCAGTGATAAATGATAAAATGCTTATTTCAGTGATAAGGGTAGATAAAAACTGCCCAATTTTTCAGGATAGCTTTCGATAATGAGAACTTTGTACCAAAACCTGCTATTCGCGAACAACGCTGTGATAACTGTTCTCAAAAGCCTTAACATAGAAAACAGCAAGGTATCATTGTAAGTCTACCCCCTCGCCACAAATTAAGGACATACTGTATATCAAACGATTCTTCTCATCAAGCTGAAGCCAAATCTATACGCAGATTGCAAATAAAGTGGATTTAAAAGAAGTTACAGCTAAATCCCGCTTGTCCCGCAAATCTCGCGAATCCCGCGAATCCCGTGAAGTCGCGAATCCCGCGAATCCCGCGAATCCCGACAATCCCGCGAATCCCGACAATCCCGCAGTTTTGGACAAATTCTACCGCTGCAACTGTAATGTATTAGGTTGGCACATAAGTTTTGCAACTTTTCCCGTAACTTTTTTCCTATTTTATGTAACAACCTCATTTTGTGGCATCATGTAGATCGTGGTGTAAGCTGCAAGTCTGCGCAAACCGTTTGTTTTTTGATAACGTAGTACGAAAAATTTAAGCATTTTTTGAAAACTGCTGAAAATCGAGGTTTCACGATTTTTTGGCAAACATGAAGCCCTACGAAAACTGATTCAAGCATATGAAAAAGCAATTATAGGCACCATCTAGCTGGAAGTTGGCACATTGGAATCAGTGAAAAAGAAATGAAATTTGAACACAAATTAAGGTGGGGCGCCTTTGAGAAGTTGGACAAGTCAAATGCGTCAAGTTTTGAAGGCAATTTGTCAATAACTAAGCTGCGAAAAGTCAGAATTCGCTATAACTTTGCACTAAAGGGGAATCCTATGCGGTAAACACGAATATCATATTCATTTGTCTCTAAAATGAAATTCATATTTTGATCTCACGAACGAGGCCTTTTCATGCGAAACGGATCTCATTTTTGTGATCAGCATGTCAAATAAGCCCTATAGGCCAAGTTTCAGCGAAATCTGATGCATTCTAAAATTTTTCCCATAGTACCGTAAACCTACCATAATCCTCACATAAGGTGGTAAAATTCGGCAAAATGTGTGCATTAGAAGCTTACATCATATTCCTTATACTGCCAAAAAATGAATGCGCTACGTTCAAATAGACAAAAGTTATATAAAAAGTTGCAATACTTATGTGCCAACCTAATATATACGGGGTGTCCAAAAAATGTGCCTACTGTATGATTGTAATCAACTCTCTTGTAACGAAGTGTTTCGAAATGTTTTAGGTACCGTTTTGTAGAGCGAGCTTGAACTTAGATTTGCAGTATGAGCGAATCATCTATCGCTCTTCATTACTGTAGGATTACGGTAGGAACTTCGACAAAGATTTTAGACCTTTGAGGGCCATACTCTGCCTCGGAACGAAACCAAACAAGCACTCTTACACCGCGGTAATGGGAGCCGCTGATTTCGAATTTGAAATTACCATCCTGCTGGGATTCCTCCTTCTGAATTACAGGTAATTCGTAATAACTCATTTTCCAGCATTTGTCAGAAATGTAATTACACCGTCAAAAAAGCTGAAAACACTCATGAAAAGTTGTTAGGTGGAACATGTGCGAAAACCCTGGTACACGATTTTTCAGATTTTTTGAGAAAAATTTTGTTAGATGGTATATTTCACAATGGTTCCCTACAGTAATGACGAGCGATCGATGAATCATTCTATACTGAAATCTAAGTTAAAGCTCGCTCTACAAGATGGTACCTAAAGCATCTCGAAACACTTCGTTACAAGGGAGTTATTTACAATCAAACAGTAGGCACATTTTTTGGGACACTCTGTATATATCAGTAATGTACCGAGGGGGTGGGGCGCCCCCCCCCCCCAGAACGTGTCGCGAAATTTTTAAAAGTTACTTATATGGGTTATAAAATTGTGCAAATGACTTGTCTGCACTTGTAAATAATTACAATAATTTTAGAATTTTTGTTATTAGGAACATGTTGCGTACAGCTAGAACAGTGTCGTCTGACGATACCCTCAAAGCCGCATCAGTCCAAAAAGCTCTTTAAATAGCGCAAGTTAACGGATATCCATATACCAGAGGTGCTATGGTACGTCACAGCGGTAGACTGCACAACGAAGCCCAAGATAACAAGGTGCCATTTTGTATCCCATCCCATTCATCTCGGACGCTTTGAGTAGTGCAATAAGAGCGTGCGTGCGCAAAGCAGGTTTGCAGGAATCATTGCGAGTTGTAGAATTGCCACTCCCAAACTTGGAACAGCGCTTGGTACGCAACAGAGCATACGATACGACCTGCGTAACACCAGACTGCATAATTTGCAAAACGACCAGGCCGGGAGACTGTATGCGCTCAGGCGTTATCTACCTCATAACCTGTAAATACTGCGGGCACGAGTACATTGGAGAAACGGGGAGGCCACTGTGCACTAGGATAAAGGAGCACATGAATGGGATGCGCAAGTCAAAAGTATCTACACCACTAGGCACTCATCGGATGCTGCAGCATAATGGTACAGAATTTGATATTACAGTGTCATTTCTGTCGTGAGAAGCAGAGGTCGCGGGCGCAAGACGCTAGAAGCCTGTTGGATTTTGTCTAGAAATCCTCAAATGAAGAGGAAAGATGAATGCACTGCAATGGCTAACGAACTCGCGCCCTTCCTGGAGTTATGCGGGTTTGACCCACAACCGCAGCAATCCGGGAACCTAGCTCACTAATCATTCATACGTTCGTCACTGGTGGTCCGTGACCCGCACTCGGCAAAGTCTCAGGTGGGGCTGTTAATCCTAGGCAGCATCGTCTCCGTTTCCAGCTAACTTTTGTCTGTTCCTTGCATTTCATGAGACGTTTGGGAGGATAAATCTCATTTGTTCCTCACTTACAGGCTCCGACGAAGGCGAGTTGGCCGAAACGTCAGCTGAAGTAAAAGTTGTAACGATCTTGGAGGCTTAACATTTTGAAACAAAATTCCTTCAGTTTTGCAATTTTTGAGCATACTCAAAAAAGCTCAAAAACGTTACTGAAAAGGCGAAAAAGCCATCAAAATGGTGCCAATCGGAAGCAAATTTGATTTTCGTAATTTATTCCTATTTTCGGGTCTAAGTTTTCCACGAAAATTAAAATTGCTCTCGATTGGCACGATTTTTGCTCACTTAGAATGGGATGATGAAAAAAACCCAAGTTTGTCACTTTTACGCCTTTTCTGTGACGTTTGAAGTTTTTTTGAACATGCTCAGAAATTGCAAAACAGAAGGAATTTTCTTTATCTGCTTCTAACTCTCGATCTTTTTCGTTTTTATTCATGAAAAAGGTACAATACCGCTCACAAAATGTGTAAAATTTCCGTGAATGTCGCGAAATTCCTAAATTTCCGCGAAATTCCTGGAATTTCGCGAAATTCACGGAAATTCTACATTCTGTGAGCGGTATTGTACCTGGCTGATTAACTGATTATAATAAGCCGCTTATTTGTCGGTCTGTAAGTCTGTCTGTTACGAAAATACAGTGAGGGATTACAATTTTTGGAGCATGTGAGGTTCTGATAGCGAGTATGGTTCATTTTCAATTGGGACTCTCTCACCGCAGTCAACCTGGCAATAATCCAAAAGAAAGCCTTTATATCGTAAGTTTATCATCGTTTCTTGATGGCCAGTGCGAGCCTCTGCGAAGCAGAGGTGAAGCACTGGTTAACTGATAAAACGGTAATTTTCTCATCTGCTCCCAACAAATAAACTTTAGAAACGGCTTGTAAATTTTTTCGTTCAAATCTTCATGCTGAAGTGATCTATAAGCTTTTCCACAGTTATGACAATGCCATACAGTTATGACAGTGGAATGTGAAAATTCTCGCGAATTCAGCAATGTTGGCGAAATCGGCAAAATCGGCAAAAAACGCAAAGTCGCCGACTTCGCCGACATCGCCGAGAATTTCCACATTTCAAAGTCAAACTGTTCAAATGCTGTTCAAATGCATGTATAAAGCAAATCTTATAATTTTCGCTTACGTGGATTACTCGACGTGCTAACAACATTTCTTACATTGTTTTGCTGCTGGTGACACAATGTAAGATAGAATATCTGCCAAATTACACGACTTTCATATTTGAAAGACAATTTATGAGAAGGCAACTTTGTAGCATCATAATCTGACGAACAATGCAGATAAAGATCTGTGCTAAGCATGGTCTGGTAGAGGTGTTTACAAAGTTTTGAACTCACAAAAATATGCAGACAATTTCCGCAATAGATAGGCAAGAAGTGCGGCGAATTTGCGCTCTTGATGGGTTGAGCCACTTTTATGTCATTTTAGCTTCACTGTAAGACTTGGATTTTCGTAAAGATTGGGACCAAAAATCACTATGAGCGAAGTTTCCGGTCAATCCGAGAACCTCAATATTCTGACCAAATCCTGCGTCGAAGCCAAGAGTGAGGAGCGAACGCGCTATATCAGTGTGTATTGCTTCTGAGAAGCTGGAAAAAATATGGGGTGTATAGGTATGAGAGAGGTGCCTAACGTGATTTTTGGGGGAATTACGGGGCAATTTTGGAGGAGTCGATTTTACGGCCTGAGCATGCACGTTTGGGGGCTAATAACTCTGCAAACATTACAGATATAGAGCTGAGGTTTGTTTTGCTAGACAAATCTCTGGATATATGATTATTAGAAAGAAAGTTGTAGAGTAACAAATTTCCAATAAAAGTGCCTAACTGACAGCCGAACTTGGGAAATTTGTCAATAAGAGCGAGTCTGCGCTTTTATATCTCTACAAGTTGCAGGGTTGGAGTAATCACATGTGGTTATTAACAAGTAGATTTGGTAGTTCTATTTTCCTAGGGGTAGCTTATACCTAGAGTTTTCCTGTAGGAGGCGCTATACAGGGTGTCCCAAAAGTAAGTACACACTTTTCGATCGTCATTATCTCTCTTCCCAATGCGTATTTTTCCTCCATTCAAGCACCATTCTGTAAAAAAGGCTTCGACTTAGATTTGTAGTATCGATCGAATTACCGACCTTTCTTCATTACTGTAGGATTACGGCAAGAACTTCCAGTATGTGGAACCATTGTGAAATATGCCATCTGACAGAATTTTTTGCAAAAAATCAGAAAAATCGTTAACTAATGCTTTTGCGCACGCTGATTACACTACACATATTTTACAAGTGTTTCCACCTTTTTTGACGGTGCAATTACATTCCACAAATTCTGAGAATTCGGTTATTATGCTTTACCTAGGATAACTTTGGAAAGGAGCATCATGGCGAAGTGAAATTTCATATTTGAAATCAGCAGCTTCCATTACCATAGTATAAGAGTTTTTGGCTTGTTTGATTTTGCTCCGATGCAGAGTATGGCTTTCAATGCCTAAAATCCTTGTCGAAGTTCCTATAGTAATCCTACGGTAATGAAGAGAGATCGGTGATTCGCTCCATACTGTGAATCTAAGTTGTAGCCTTCTCTACAGAATAACATCTGAATGGTGGAAAAAGACACAATGGGAAGAGAGATATTACAGATTGAAGAGTGTTTACTTACTTTTGGGACACTCTGTATAATGGCGTTGATGCATATTTTGAATTTTATCTCCGTGGAGAGTAAGGATGACGGGCTGGGATAGCCATTCTTCAGTTTGTATTCGAGGGGGACACCACATATAATTCGGAGAAAATGCAAGGGCTTCGCCTGTGAGGGCCCATCTATAAACCTTCCCGGACTTTTTTAGTTCCGGCTCTCGCAATTTCTCACTTTTTTCCCCCCTCATTTTTCCCCTCCCTTTATTTCTGCAGCGCGTGTGATAGTTATCTGGCGGCCATCTGGACCTGGTTAGGAGGCTGAAAAGGGCTACTAAGGGGGTAAAGGCTAGCAAAACGCGATTTTTCCTTATTTTTCCTTATTTTCTCTTATTTTCCCTTATTTTCCTTGATTTTGATCGTGATGTGGGGTAGAAAGTTGGCGGAGCTTGTTTGGAGGAGTTTCAGCTGTAACCTCCAGAATATCGAGTTTATCGATTTTTGTCGATTTTCGGGACTTCACAGCCCTCAGAATATCGATTCTTCAACTTTGAAGATATGGTGGTTCACTAACCTCCAAAATATCGACTTTTCGCTTTTTAGCTGTGAACTGTAAGTCCCGAGCACTTAAATTCCGAAAATTCCGCGGAATTCCTAGAATTTCGCGAAACTTCGCGAACTTTCCGGAATTTCGCGAAGTTACAAGATGGCACTCATGACTTTGCCTCAAGCTCGATCCACGGAGAGTTTCAACTCAAAATTTGATAGTCTTCAATTGCCCAAAAAACCGAAAAAATCAGATGTTCGTCCGAATAATTTCTGCGGACCTCAAACTCGCACACATCAACACTTCCGATGTCTGTTCATACGTGTAATTGCTGTAATTCTTCCTTGACTAGAAACTGAAAAAACGAAAATTTCCTTGATTTTCTCAAAGCAATGCTGAGCCGTTCCTGCATATGTAGTTCTATACTTCAAGCCCAGAAGCATAACTGTAAATTCAACCCATTCCAAGCGATAGTTTTTAAGAAATGTCGATTTTAGCACTGAAACTGTGAAGAAAAAAGCTGAATTCGATGTTTTTCGAAAACTATCGCTTGAAGTGTGTTGAAAATCTACAGTTATGCTCACCCAGAATTGTAGTATAGAACTGCATATTCAAGAACGGCTCAGCATTACTTTAAGAAGATCACGGAAATTTTCGTTTTCTCAGTTTCCAGTCAAGGAAAAAACACAGCAAGTGCACGTATGGATAACAGACATCGAAAGTGCTAGTGTGTGCGAGTGTGAGGTCCGTAGAAATTATTTGGACGAACATCTGATTTTTTTCGGTTTTTGAACATTTGGAAATTTTCAGATTTTGAGTTCAAACTCTCCGTGGATCGAGCTTGGGGCAAAGTCATGAGTGCCATCTTGTAGAGCTGGCTTTGCTCTATCAAATAATATTTCCAACCTGTTGGGTTGAGTCTGGTTGCTTTGTTAAAGCAAGCAAATCGACATTGTTTCTTGGCAACCTAATGAAGTTGAGAAAATCTATCAATGGCAAGGAAGTATGATTTTTTGAGAATGCGGCGCAAAAACGTTTGGGACAATCTAATATATTAGGTCGTTCCGAAAGTAATGTCGCTTTTTTCAAATAAACGCCATATTTCATGGAATCAAGATTTCAATAGATCTTAGGAGCATTCGATGCAGCATTTCATCCTCTTTCTATAAGTTGCAGCTTCATTGCATAATATTCAATCAGCTCTCAAAAAATTACCAAAACCTGCAACTCATGCTTTTTGTCCGGGTCAAGTTCGGCTATTTTACTATATTTTTGTACTGATTCCGCGAAGATGTACGAGTAACAGATAAATAGAGCAAACCCTATAGGAAACACAAAACATTTTTTTCCTTTTCCTTAGCTTGCTTCTTAGAGTTTCTGGAATCATTTTTTCAATGCTATCAAATTCTATACTTGGTCAACTCAAACCTCACAGAACTACGACCGGCAAACAATTCGGGTGTCATTCGACGCATCTTCTTCTCCTCTTTCTACCAGTCGTTTTTTGTTTCCGATTCATCGAGTTTTCCGGGATAAAATCGTGATAATTCAGGATTTCCAGGGTGCCCCAGGCTGTACTCGCAATTTTCAAAAGTTGCTAATCTGAAGCGGTGAATGCTCATTTGATTACTAAAATTAATGTCAAACCATAATTCTTCTTTGTAAGTTTCAAAATCCGAATATTTATTGCTGTTTGATGCATTTGAGTCTGAGACGAGTCTGCTAAAATTCGGTGGTTCCATCAAAAAAATTATTCAAAAATTGTGACGAGCTCTGGAAAGTAGAAAAAAGCAATGCTGTTTCCTGCAGGGTTTGCTCTTTTCATCCATTACTTGGACCACTTCCAGTGGTCGTTATAAAGATTTAGAAAAATTGTGAAACTTGGCCTTCTCAAAAAGCATAGGTTGCAGATTTTGAATTTTTTTCGAGAGGTCATTGAGTTTTGTGCACTGGTTATATAACCAGTAGAAAGAGAATGAAATGATGCTCAAATAAGAATCCCTTACACATCTTTGTTCCACGAGATGTGGCATACGTTTGAAAAAAGCGTCATTACTTTCGGAACGACCCAATATACAGGGTGTCCCAAAAAATGTGCCTACTGTTTGATTGTCAATAACTCTTTTGTAATAAAGTGTTTCGAGAAGCTTTAGGCACCGTTTTGTAGAGCGAGCTTAAACTTAGATTTACAGTATGGAAGCGAATCATCTGTCGCCCTTTATTACTGTAGGATTACGGTACGAACTTCGACAAGGATTTTAGGTCATCGGAGGCTATATTTTGTCTCGGAACAAGACCAAACAAGCCGGAAACTCTTACACTACGGTAATGGGAGCCGCTGGTTTCGAATTTGAAATTCTCATTTTACTATGATGCTTCTTTCCTAAGTTATTCCCGATAAATCGTAGTAAATCAATTTCCGGCATTTGTCAGAAAGGTAATTACACCCTCAAAAAAGCTGAAAACACTCTTAAAAAGTTGTTAAGTGGAATCAGCATGCGCGAAAACCCTAGTACACGATTTTTCAGATTTTTTGAAAACAATTTTGTTTGGTGGTACATTTCACATTGGTTCCATATACTGGAAGTTCGTACCGCAATCCTACAGTAATGAAGAGCGATCGATGATTCGCTCCATACTGTAAATCTAAGTTCAGCCTCGCTCTACAATACGGTACCTAAAGCTTCTCGAAGCACTTCATTACAAGAGAGTATTTACAATCAAACAGTAGGCACATTTTTTTGGGACACTCTGTATATGAATAAATATATATTAGGTTGCGAAAGTTCGTTCACACCATTTCCAAAAAATCATAACTTCCTTCCCTCACAATGATTTCGCGACACTCAAATTTTATTCGAAAGCGCAAAGCATGTAGTTTCCAATAGTTTCCTAGCGACTTTCCAGCATGTTCAGATTGCAGAGATAAAAAATGAAAGAACGAGAACATCCGAAATTTTTGAGCAAAAATTCTAAAAATCTAGAAACTGCGCGAAAAACACAGAAAAGCCGTTATCCTAATTTTTCTTATATTTGATTACTAACTGAGTTAAGATTGTGCTGATCGAGCCTTTCTTTCAAAAGTTATGAATTTTTGAAAAAAATGCCCAAAAATCATTTTACTAAGAATTCCCAAGAAATCGATTTTTGGGCATTTTTTTCAAAAATTCATAACTTTTGAAAGAAGGGCTCGATCAGCACAAACTTAACTTAGTAATCAAATATAAGAAAAATTAGGATAATGGCTTTTCTGGATTTTATCGCGCAGTTTCTAGATTATTAGAATTTTTTCTCAAAAATTTCGAATTTCGCATGTTCCCGTTCTTTCATTTTTATCTCTGCTATCTGAACATGCTGGAAAGTCGCTTGGAAACTACATGCTTTACGCTTTCTAATAAAATTTGAATGTCGCGAAATCATTGTGAGGGAAGGAAGTTATGATTTTTTGGAAATGGTGTGAACGAACTTTCGGACCAACCTAATATAAATTTCTATACATAACGAATTTTAGATGTGGGAAGTACAAGCATGAGCAAGATGGGATTTTCATAAGATGTTTTTGAGCTCAGTTTTGATTTCGTATGATCACTAGCAAATAGCTTTCTTACTTTTCGGCTTAAGAAACTTTGATTAACTAAAGTCGAATTCAAACGGTTGGACAATATCTTAAAGAGCTTATTTTGATCTACCAAACGACCCTGATTCAATTATAATGAGACTGATGTGATGTTTTGCGGTGGAAAGTCAAGGTGCGGCACATATTTAGTAACAAAGTGGTAAGTACCTTTTTCTCCTCACAAACTTTTAGCTCTTCCTTCTCTTTGCCTTCAGTAGCCATGAGCAAAGCTAATAAGATTGGACAAGCCAATTGAAATGCTGTCCAGAGATAGCACCGTAGAGCAATTAATAAATCTTTGCTGAATTTGTAGAATTTGTGAATGTGAGATTGCCACCGTCATCTATGTAAAGCAGATGAATATCGTACAGAAGCAGCACACGAACTGTGCGAAAGAGAGACATCACATTCCAATGCCTATGAAACGGATGAAATGAATCTTGCTTCCGAGTAGGTTACGAATGCTCTTGATAGAGATAGCAATTCTAGAGGGTTAAGGTCACGCTGATGTGAAAATTGATGGTGGTTCAATAACTTCGTTTTTATTGTTGTACAAAAAGACGCACGTTCTTTTGAATTGCTTTTATTACCGAATATTTTTGCCCCTTTTCGGCTCTTCTGACAAGGCGAGTGAGATCAAAGGTGATCCACTGGTATTTGATACCAGTCTGATCGTCCGGCTTCGCCGGACGGAAGTTTCAGAAGTCGCAGTGGCCTTTTGACATGGGAGGGTAACATCTTAAGCAGCTTGAAATGCTGATTCCAAAACAAACTTTCTTAGCTGCAGAACTGATCTGCATCGCGAGTTATGGGCATTTTAAACATTGAATTTTACATTGTTTGAAGTACTCTGTGATCACGGAAACCTTTCAAATGCTTGTTTGAGCATCACAGCATGACTTTGATGAAGGCATAGAATTACGTTAAGCATTGATGGACTGTTTCATCTATATTTGAGCCCAAAAAAATGTTCGCTTTTATTTTTGGCTATTCTCAGCGTTGTAAATTTCCCGCAAAATAGCTTTTTTTCGACATAACCATGATGATAATTTGGACAAATCACTTAAAAATTTATTCTGCTTAAGTATTCAACAGCATAAATCTTTTTAATAAATTTGACTGACTACGTAGTTCATTGCTAAAATCACGAAAAAATCTGCTTTTGGTATCCCAAAATATCAAAGTTTTGACAGGAGAAATTGCAACAATGCTTCGTCCACAATACTCATTGTGTTTATGCAGATGGCAGGGATGATGTAAGCAAAATAACTCAGAAATATCTGATAAAGAAACTGCTTCTTCCTTACTGTTTTTTTGTACTTGAAACTGGCATAACCGTTTTGGCAGACATCTGCTGTCATGATGGTGATTTCGAAAACTGTTGCTGGCTTGCTTATACTCCAACGTGAATGGTTGGAAATAATGTCTTTCTTCCCGCAACATCTTTCTCAGAGGAGAATTTTGTGTGACACCTTCGCTTGCTACCTTCTAACAGTGAGATGCTTGACAGTTTTGTGCTATGAAGAACTTTCTGTAGACGTGTTAATGCATATTCAATCTTGTAAAAAAAAACATGAGTATGTGATTTGCGTACGCACAGCACACTTCCGTGAGCTCACTTCACATGAACATTTTGATCTTGTATACTGACGGTAATTGATTCCTAAAGTAAACAAAAATTGTGTTGCCTTCTGTTTTTGGCAATCTTGAAAATTACTTACGTACATTTGAAAAATTTTCAGCCCTAGATTTGTCTTGAAAAAATAGTATTATTCTGGAATTCGCCTTAAATGATTCTTGCCACTAAGATAGTGTTTTGTGCATTTTTTCAGTTTAAATGTAACTAATCAAAGAATAGCTGTCACGTTAGAATCAATATTGCCATCTTACTTGTATCAAGATCATTAAAAAATATATATAGGAATTTGGTCTTCAATGAGTCCATTTGCCAAATATGATAGCTGGTTTACCTTTCTGACCAATTTCAGCATTGGTTTAGACAAATATAGTTGAAGGAGGAAGAAAGCTTTAGAAAGCTGTATTTGACTATGTTACCTCAACACTTTCAACTCTCTTTCTCATAAATCGTAGTAGTTTTGTTTCAGCTAAGGCCAAGATTGATACACAGCTTTATTAGGCCTACGTTTCGGCGTCTCCGCCTTCTTCAGAGCCTGTAAGGACGATGATATTTGTAATCTATCCCCTCAAATGCTCTATCTCCACCACATCGGTACAACCCAATAGCCGACAGAGCCAGAAACAAACGAGAGAAGCAGGAACAGTTAGCGCTTACCTTATAGCCTTGCAGTCAAGAGTAGGCGACCACCCACAGTGAAGCGCCGCTGCTGTGATATAGATATATTCAAATCACTCCCCGCCTTGACCCGACCCCGACCCAGTAGGTCAAAACGCACAAAGGGTCTGGAACGGTGCCAATTCGTTTGTAACGGCAACGCATTCTTCCTTCCTATTAATTTTTGGATTTCGCGATGCAATCCAAAAGGCCTCAAGAGTTTTGCGGGCTATTGTTTGGGGTTCGTACGATAGGATTGTGACAGCCGTACTAAACGTAGCATTTTCATGACACAGCCTGCTGTGAGCGCCTAGAGGTGTTGATGATCTGCCCTTCGCAAGCCCGTCTAAGTGCTCCTTGATCCGGACGCACACCGGTCGCCCTGTTTCGCCCACGTATTCCTCACCACACGACTGACATGTGATGAGATAGACCACCCCCGCCTTCATGCAATCACCTGGTCTACCGTACGGACATACCACGCAATCGGGAGTCGTACAAATATTGTCGTAAGCACGGTTGCGTATGAGCTGCTTCTTAAGGTTAGGGGGAGGAATGTCTATGACTCTAACATATTCCTGAAGGCCTGATTGATACAGACATGCCCTAACCACCTTGCAAAGGTCGTCCGCAACGAAGGGTATGCAAAAGGGAATTTTGGTTTTGTCTTGTGGACGTGCGCTACTATATGACATGCCGCGATGAGAACTCTTGTCAGCAGGGTACCCATTCTCTTTCTCATAGTTTTCTGGCATGCGTCACTTCGTTTAGATATCTAGAACGTTAATGAGCTGTGCGCTGATGATCTTTTTCTTACTTTCTTGCAAACTAAGTGGCATTTCGAGTAGTAATACTTGAAGTTAGTACGGGTAAAACCCGTTAGAGCAAAACCTCTTCATAGACAATGCTTTGAACTGCTCTTTTCGGTGTACTCACTTTTAGACCGGCCGGCGTTCGAACTCGGGAAAAGCTGCTGAAGCTGCTTATGACTAAAGACATCTTCAGGAAGATATACGCCGACTCTAGTAAACGACTGCCCCTGAGCCTTATTCATCATCATTGCAAACGCAAACTTTACGGGGAACTGACGTCTTCTCAGCCGAAATGGCAGTTGCTTTTCGCAGTAATTATCTATTCTTGGGATTGCAGCTAACTGGCCTCTTCGTTCCCCACAGATAAAGCGACAACCAAGAGCAAAACGCCCCAAAGTCTCAAACCTCAGTCGTGTGCCATTGCAAGACCATTAGTGACATAGAGGTTCCTCAAGCATAACCTATGTCTCCTTTCTTTAGTCTCAGCTTATACGGCGGCATTCCTGATGGTTCGAGGGTGTTAAGATACTCGACAGGGTAAAGTTCGGAATCTCCTTCATGAAGTATAGCTTCGTCTATACTTCTATACACCTTATTTTCTCGTTCATTGTCCACATGTAGACGTTGCATTGCGTCATCATTAAGTTGCTAACGTTCACGTTCTTTGGAGCGAGTATGGCTCGTTCGTAAAAGGTTTCGTGCGGGTTAATAATCTCGCCAAAAATCTCCGTTATCATATTTCCTGTGCAAATGATGTTCTCTGGCAAAGTAATGCGCCCATCTTCCGTGCTATTGCGCCCATTACCTATATCTAAGAGGAACGTATGCCAATCATCTACTGCATTCCTTGCGCGCATATTTATCTAAAGGCGGTGTCTCCTGAACAGCGACCATAGTGGCGATCTGGTTACACAGGCTTCGACAACATCTTCTCGGTGTCCATGTTCGATCACAGGTAATATTTGGCGAAAGTCCCCACCGACAATGATCAATTTCCCTCCGAACGGCGTGTCATTTTGCGTTATATCTCGAAGCAAATTGTCAACTGCTTCGAGAGAGCATCTTGGCGCCATTGATATTTCATCCCAAATAATGACTTCTGTGCAGGCAAGGTCATTCGCTTCCCTCTGTTGCCTTCTCATTAGTGACGAACGATTACCGTCTGCCATGTTAAGCTTAAAAGCAGAGATTACCGTTCGGCCCCCGGGGAGCAAGTTCGCGGCGATACCGGTCCACGCGACGCAAAGCACACGGCGGCGCTGCGCCACGGCAAACTTGTACAACACTGTATACAAATAAATTTTTCCAGTACCTCCTGGACCGTCAACGAAAAAGCATCTGTCGATGTTGCGATCCGTAGCTGCCAAGATGTCGTCAGCAGTCCTTTTTTGGTCGGAATTCAATGTGTCGTACAAGCGCATTTCTTCATTGCGGTATAGCTCATAATCTATCGTATCAACGGTGATCTCAGGGCGCACGTCTGCGGGAGGTGTTACCATTTGTCTCAGATCTCTACCTAATAATGACAACCTATCCGCCACTATCAAAATACGCCATGGCAATGGCTTCCTGCTCGCTTAATCCTTGATGCATATAATCATCGCTAATTGCCATGGCAAAATCATTCCAAAGATCCTGTGCATCTGCTACTTCGCAATAGCAGAGCAGGCATGCGAAGAAGCTTCGTAAGGTGGTCGGTGTTTGGAAATGTACTTCTTCCTCTATACTCTGCCTATAATAAGTATCGTCCTCCAAAAAACCCGTAAGCTTTTGCGGCATCTGAAAACGTTCCATAAGTTCTTCCGTCAACCGTGCGAAGATCTTCAAACGATCCCTTTCCTTTCGTGTTTAGTAAGAGTATACGGAGACAGAGATTAACGCTCTACATCTCGTGGAGATACAGTATGCATCCTACCAATTTCCTTTCCTCCTCGTCTTCTTGGCTTCCAGCCATGACGAGTTGAGAATGTAAAATATTCTGGAATTTCGTAATAGTAGAGCTCACGAGCTTCGACTGTCAAGTCCGAAGGTACACCATTATCAAAAGCTCTAGAGCACTGTACATTCAACTCAAAATACGCTGTGAGTGTTGTGTAAGCGTTCTGTGCTCGGTTCAGGTAATGTTGTTCTTCTCCAGCGATAAAATGTACGATCTGGTTTCCTGGTAGGTGTACGGCCAATCTGTACACAGTGTGCGATTTATCCTGCATAGGGAAACCAAAAATGCGGTGGAGAGCTTGGGGCTTGGGGCGGGCATACATAACGTGTGTTTAAGTGCTGTTTAATTTCATCAACAACTCTCTCGTCACCATCACTCTCGATCGTTATACGTGCACGATCAGGTCCTTTATAAATGTATTTATAAAGGTATTTGACCGCTGAAATTGTCCCACAAATCTCAAGATTGATGTGACACTGCAATTTCGTGATGAGATACAGATTTGTGAGAACGATCTATTCGTCATTGTAATGAACGCCGTTTATCACGACGCTTGTACGATTGCGTCTCCTGTATTTTAGATAACTATCCACCTCCACTGATGTTCTATCACGCAACTGCTTTGGGAAATGCTTCGAGCACCTTCCATCGCGCATGCACGGCGAATGCGGATCCTCAGTGCCGCATTTTCGGTGAATCATGTAGCTCGTAACGGCCGTGAATGCTTGAGGTTCTTCATTTGGAAGCGGTATTTCGGCGCACACGGCGCTGTCTATGTCTTCCACCGACTCTGTTTTCCATCCGTTTTCATTATCAGAAGCATATGGCAATGTGGAAGACCTCGCTTCTGGAACTCAATAACATAGACGTATGCAGCCACTTCTCCGAGAACGTTTTTCTTGAAGAGGTCATCACATAACTTCTTTAGTTTTCCGTCAAACACCCTGGCTATTAAGTCAGGCCTATCAGATGCAGTTTGTCCCTCGAATAGATTATTCTGTATTTCGCTCCATTGAGGATTGCACGTCATGGTAAGAAAGTATGTTTGTTTCCCAAAGCGCGCAACGATTGCCATGGCATCCTGATATGACTGTTGCATGGCTTTAGGGCTGCCAATGTGTGAAGATGCCAACGCAATACGACTTCCTGGAGGCCCACTACTTTCTTCATTTGCCAAGTAGTCTTGAAGTCCTCTTTAAGAGTCAGGTCGAAGATTACTCTGGTGCGTTCTGTGGTAATTTAGCCGTTTAGTGGTAATTCTGCTCGATTTCCAGGTATGCATCGACGGCAAATTGTTGAAATAACTTCTTCGAGTACAAAATCGGATTGAATGTCTCACCTATTAAGAAAAGATATGAGTAATATTTCATTTGTGTAATGCGAGCTCCCCTTCTGTCCGTAAGCGCGGGATCCCAGCCTCCCCTTCCCGTAGGAAATAGGAGGGGGTAGGTTAAAGGGTCGCACCTTCTGTCAATATCGCTGATATTCATCAAAGCACCACCTTCCGACTCGCGCAAACGCACTGCTAGTGTTCTGACAGGAGGGACGTCGTTATCCTCGCCGACATAGACAACTGCCACTTCGTTTGCAGCTGGTACACAGAATCTGCCTCTGGAAATGCCTCTTCCCCTGTTGTCCTCGAACACCATTCTGATCACTGGTGGCCGTCTATTCTCACGTCGTGCAGCTTCTTCTTCTGCTTTTACAACTTCGTGCATCATTTTGAATGATTGCGCATATATGTTGTTGCGCGCAAACCATTCACTCAGATGAAGCATTAGTTCAGGATTACAATTTGCGTTCTGAGCAATTCCTAGACGCTGCTGAGCAGTCAGTTCAGTATCAAGTATATAGATCTTCCCGTACTGTCTTTGATCTTCGTGATTGGGATGAAGTGGTCCGATCTGATGATAAATTTGACCATGCATCCTAAAACAATATATGCCCCTTCCTCTAGGCACGTTTACTTTAAGCGCCCATAGACGCCATAGCCAGAGCAGAATTGAAGTTTCTAATGCTGTTGAAAAAATTGCTTCGATGTTGTTCAATTCCAGGCGATGTCGTGTTCGTGGGAAGGAAAATCTCCTTTATCTGCGTGGAAAAATAGTCGAAAATGTCCATTGTAAATCGCCCATAATCGCAGCAATCACCAAATATATCGACGTGTTGCTGTTTCACCTCAAATGCAAAATGCAACGCACCACAGTTGGAGCAGAGTCGATCAAGCTCTCCAAGTTGGTCTGTGACTGCTGTACGTTCTCTGCAATACCGAGAGTTTCACTGGAAGTGTATTACGACGTCTTTGATTATGGTGTACGGGAATGCGCATAAGGCGTTGATTCTCGCTTTCGTAATCTTGAGCATTTATCACCGTGCCTATTGGTCGTTCTTCATCTCGATGTTGGCGTATTCGGTTGACGTTCTGCATCTCCTCGTAGACGGAGCATTCGTTCTCTTTCATTTTCTTGAGCACGCTGTTGTCTTTGGCGTGAAGCAACTTGAGACCTACGCTGAGCAGTGGCTTCTGACGTTTTATTCCGCAAAAGTCTCAGCTGGCGCTGCCTTTGCTCAAGAAGACGTCGGGCGCGGTTCTCAGCAGTTTCGACCTGCCGCCGTCTCTGTTGAATTTGGGCATTCAGAATAAGACGTTAAGCGCGATCCGCACTGCTTTCATTCTGTCGACGTCTCCGTTGCCTCGTCGAGTTTTGAAGGAGTCGTGAAAATCGATTCTCTTCACTTTCTGTTTCATGATTGTGTCGATGACGTTGCAGATCTTCAGCACGACGCACTGCATGCTGTTCAATATTTTCATCCTCGCGAGGTCGTCGTTGACGTTCAGCGTCTGCTAAACGTCGCTCAGTGGCTTCGATTGGAGTCTCAGATTCTCAAATCCTTTAAACATGCTGTGCGATGTTGACTAAACGGAAGCCCTTTGTTGCGTGTCTTCAGTCCGGCGCAACTCCTGATGATGTTGAGAATCTCGCGCACGTCTGAGAGAACGTTGCGAGGATGTCTCACTCTGGCGCTGGAGCTGATAACGTAAAGCATCTGCATTTAAACGCGATGCCCGCTGTTCCTCTCCTTCAACAGACAGATCGGTGAATGCGTTGGCGTTCTGCATCAGATGCATAAACGCGTGGACGTCCACGCCTACGGCCCGATTGTTGATTGATTGACTCCATGTCAGCGTTTTGCATATTCTAAATCATCACTTCGTCTGCTACGATTTCAATTAATCAGAAAGAACAGCTTTGCCAAAAAACTGCTTTTTTTACTATTGCGTTAGGTGAGTGAAGGCACCGAGTTACTTTTACTTTAAAAGAATGAAAGTTTGAGAAGCTTTGATAGCAAGGGTTTGAGCTTCTCAAATTTAGCTCAAAGAATGGAATTCAAGGAATATTCATCTAATCAGAATCAAGCAACTTTATATAATCAAACTTTAGAATAAAGACGTGCTTATTGCAACTGCAAAAACCTACCTCTTCAAACGTTTCCATCGGAATGAAAATTCCTTGTTTAAGATAGATAGCGTTTCAAGCTTGAGGAACAGTGTAATTGGATCTTACCACTAATAGTGCATATTATCTTACCAGTGCGTCACCTCTGCTTCGCAGAGGCTCGCACTGGCTCTACTGTCTAGGTCCTACTCATTCTCGCATTATGATGGCATTGGAACTCACCGAGCAATGCCGACTGTCACGGACAAAATGTAAACGACTATTCATTCCGAAAGCTTTTTTATGTGAAATCGGTGATTTCGCGCGAATGAGACTTTTTGCAGGAAAACAAACGGAAATTTTTATAGGTTTTTATTTCCATGGTCTCGACACCTGCAATAAGAACAGCAGTCACTGTGAGCTACATCTCTGTGCAAAAATCTCGTCAAATGCTCTGGTAGAACCTTGGCAAATTGACCATATACGCAATCAATACTTTTTAGCGCCGTTTTTGTAAAGTAATGGACTTTTAATCACTTTTTTGGGCTCAAGTTCATGACTTGCATATTTGCTTGACACAAACATCCGCGACTCTGTAAAATGTGCAACTACGGACCCAAATTTGCGGCCCAAACGCAAAGTGGACCCGTTTGACGCGCAGTTTCGGAGGGATCCACTCAACGAATCCGCTCATGCTTTTGCATGTTGGACTTTCATGCGGGTAGCATGCGTTGTGCAAAATTTGAGCCCAGGAGGTTGGCTGGAACTCGCACTACGAATTTCGTGACAGACAGAGATTCACACACACACACACACACAGACAAACGTAAACAACCCTTAGCCCGTTATTATAAGTTATGATATGCTCATGCTCAATAGGGTCTTCAACAGAACCAATCACTGACCACCAAAATCGTGGAAATTTTCCTTCAATTTTCTTCATTAGAAGCTATGTGGACCCGCTTCACGTGCGAATTTCAAAGGAACGGTGCATTGGTTCCGCTCGTCCATGCACATAGTGAACCTAAATGCTAAGAGCGTATGCTGTGCAAAAAATCGGCTTGAAACCTTGGTTGTAGCTCGCTCTGTGAATTGTGCGTGCGTGCGTGCGTCAGAGCCAGTGCGTAGAGCCAGTAGAGCCAGTGCGTCGCCTCTGCTTCGCACTGGCTCTACTATTCACATGCCTTCCTCGTTGTCCCAAAATGATGGCTTTGAAACTTACCTCGCGATGCCGATCATCACGAATGAAGTGTAAACAACTACTCATTCCTAAAGCTTTTTCATGTAAGATTGGTGTCTTTGAGGGAAAGAAGGTACTCTCCAAAAGATTAAATGCGATTCTGAATCAGTTACTGGGGTTATAATGGCTTGATAGTCGCCATAAAGATGACGACAACCCTGAGTGACATCACTGAGCAAAAATTTTCTCACCTTCCCAAGTAAAACTTTGACAAATCGATCATCTACGCAATTACTCTTTTTTGGCGCCGATCTTGCATGGAAGTGAACTTTTTGCTCACTTTTCGGGCTGGAGTCCATGGTTTGCGGATTTGCTTGCTAAACGAAACCATGACTTTGGAAAAAGTCCAATTACAGGCCCACTTTGGCGCGCGAAATGTCGCGTGGATCCGTTTGGCGCACAATTTCACAGGTTCCAATTATTGGATCGGCTTGTGCTTTTGCACATTTTACCTACATGCTGATAGGGTGCTACTACCAAAATTCTAGCGCAAGACCTTTGCTGGAACTCGCTCTACGAATTTCGTGACAGACAGAGATTCAGACACACACACAGACAGACAAACGTAAACAACCCTTAGCCCGTTATTATAAGTTATGATGAGCGGTAACGCAAACTAAGATTATTGCGAACCTTAATTACAGAGAATCTTAAACAATACAATGATTGAAATAAAGCTTCTTCATTAGACTAAACTATTTATTTGAATTTGAAAAAAAAGTATAGTGAAGTGTAATCTTATTCATAACAAAGCCAGCGAAAATTTAGAGTACGTGCTGAGGAAATCACCTAGCTAAGCAAATTTCGGTAAACAAGAAAGAGAGTTAGCGACTCTCTCTGCTTTCCTGTGTCAAAACTTACGCTTTCTTGAGTGGTTCTAAGGAGTTGGTAGTAGAAAGGAGGGTGTAGCGCACAGTGCTATCACCTTCTGGCTCCCTATCCCTATGCCTTTCTCATGTTCGCATGAGAATGGCTTTGAAACTCACCACGCGATGCTAAGCATTACAAATGAATCGTAAGCAACTGCTCATTCATGAAGCATCTCCATGTAAGATCGGTAATTTTGAGATAAAAAACTTTGTTGCAAGGAAACAAATGCGAATATAAACGGATTACTGAGTCTATTTTGGTTTTATAATCGTCATTAGGATAATAGTCACCTTGGGCTACATTTCAGTGCGAAATCTTTTCAGTTTTTTCAAATAAAACTTTGCCAAATCGACTAGCTACGCGTTCATCACTTTTTGGCGCTGTTTTCGCAAAAAAAGCAAACCTTTGAGCAATTTTTGGGCTAGACATGGCGCGCAGAGTTACTTGACTTTGACTTTATAACTTTGCAAGAAGCCGAAATAACGACCCAGTTTTGCGTGCCAAAAGGCGCGTGGACCCGTTTGACGCGCAAATTTTGAGGAACCCTCTTATCGAACCGGTTCGTCTTTGTGCATGGTGAGCCTACACGCTGGCACGGTATGTTGTGCAAAATTGCAGCCCGATAGCTTAGTTGCAGCTTCCTCTATGAATTTCGTGACAGACAGATTTACAGACAGACACACACACAAAAAAAAACAGACGGCCTTAGCGCGTTATTATAGTAGGATAAAGCAAAACTGAGAAACCTTTGAATTTTGTCTCACCAAAAAACATCACATCCCTCCTTACCTTGGATAAATTGTGACATAGAAACTCCGGTTAGTTCCTTCTCTGGAAATGAAGCATTGCTCGCTTAGCATACATAATCGTTAAGTTTAAGCGTTATAATACTGTTATAAAGAGGATAGTCTGGCAAAAAAAGATTTTTTATGAAATTGTATTAGGTTGGCACGAAAGTTTTTGCGTAATTCAAACTAAATTCAATAACTTTCCAAAGACTAAACCTAAATTCACAATCTTGTATGCTAAAAATATTAGAAGCCTTACGCTTCATGATGGATGTTTAAGCGTAAGATTCCGTGAGCTGGACATCAAGAAAGAGGCTCTCGAATATGGCGCTTTAAATTTTGCGATTTTGAGTTTGGTGCCAGAAAATCGCAGAGTGCCGCTAGCTAGCCGAAAAAAAATCCGTAGAGTTTACTTTCACAGCATTTGGTCTCGCATGGAAACGCGAAAACAAAAAATTTGTGAAAATTCTCATTTCACAGGACAGATCCCTTTATCGCTCTTTTTTTTCTACAGAAACACAGTTTGCAACCAGAAATTAGACATAGTGCCTATTTAGAGCCTTGCGACGTTTTATCGATTGTAAAAAAGTGTTTTCGCCGGAAAAGTGCGGACATGAGGGGATTTTTTCCGTAAAATGACTTATTTCACGAACTTTTTGTTTTTGCTTCACCGTGCAAGATCAAAGCCTTCCAAAGTAACATATGGACTTTTGTTGTGTAAGTAAATTCTACAGATTTTTTCGGCTAGCTAGCGGCACTCTGCGATTTTCTGGCACCAAACTCAAAATCGCAAAATTTGAAGCCCCATATTCGAGAGCTTCGTTCTTGATGTCCAGGTCACGGAATCTTATGCTTAAACATCCATCATAAAGCGTAAGACTTCTAATATTTTTAGCATACAAGACTGTGATTTTAGGTTTAGTCTTTGGAAAGTTATTGAATTTTGTTTGAATTACGCAAGAACTTTCGTGCCAACCTAATATTAAAATGCCATTACAACTTCTGCAACGTCATTTGCAATGACTGCATTGTGCTAGAAGTTTCTGCCGTGTTCCCAAAGCCAATGGGGGATAATCCGTACCATAAATTTGATTGCAAATTGAATCCAGTTCCCTCAATATGATACCATCGCAAATTCAGACAAGAGAGTGATTTAGAAATCAAGCATTCGATACATCTTTTTGAAGCACTCTCGGCGCGAAGGAGGAGCGAAGGACTATATGTCGCCGAAATGGAAACCGTCGCGGTCAGCTACGACAAATACGCACCCTTGCACATGCATGGAAATGCTTGCAAGAAATCCGCTGGGACCTTCCCACAATCGGCGACACATACAGGGTGTCCCAAAAAATGTGCTTACCGTTTAATCTAAATATAAATAAAAGTCAATCTCTGTGAATTTGTTCGTATGTAAGTATGTGGCTTATAGACTCCTTTGTTTGTGAACCGATGAGGCTAAAATTTGCTCCCCTATAAATGAGGTCAGGCGCAAAAGATAGGCTACTTTTTGCGACGATTCACTAGGCTGTTCAATCAATTTATTGATTTATTACTTACATCGAGCGTTCAACCATTGTTGAATCATTTTTCCAGTCATGTAAGTTGGGGGTAAAGTTCATTTTCATTTTTCCGCCACAAGGATCTGGTGTTTCAAGTAGCAAGAAAGAGTCACATTTCGCGGCAATGTGAAGAAGGGCTGTAAGTTTCAACGCTTTTGAAATTAAGTTGCCCAATTCCCGGGCGGGACCGGGTGCGCCATCTAGTTGTTAATAATTCTCTTTTGATGGATTGCCACTTGAAGAAGAGGTGGAGGCTAAGGTAGTAAGAGTGTTAAGTGGGCCGAAGAACCTAACAGCCGCGTCAAACGAGATACTTGGTTTCAGAGCAACGGCAGTTGCAGTAAGGAAAGCTCCTTTTGAGTCACGGCAGGTTAATGCATGCGGAGAGAAAAAATCCGAGAGTTTGCATGAGAGTACTGAGGCAAGTACTGAGAGTACTGAGAATACTGAAATGATGAAGAGAGAGCAATGGCGTTTATGTGCCGCAGCAAAATTGCCAAATTTTTCTCAGTCGAGCAATTTGATGAAAGGGTAGGATAATTAAACACTCGAGAGTCATCGAGGTGTGAGAGATCAACTGCTCAATTTTTACCAGAGCATGACATTTGCTGATCCTGGAGTCTTCAAGGGCTATGCTGATGAAGGCTCTGACAGATTATTTCGTCCAAACGCAAATATGGTACGGTCATTCAAGATGAACACTTATTGATAGAGCGGGTGACGAACACCTGGAAGGACAAACGAAGTCACTATTCCTGGGCAGGAATAGTTACTTCGCCACTCACGGCGGTAAAACAAAGGTTTGACAGAGTAGTAATGAAGATGGCACACTACGGGCCTGTGACACCACAGCAGCTAGGTTGAAGGCATTGACGGCCTTAGGAAACATGCGCTTAAGGCCAGACCAAAAAGTCGCGGATTTTTGTGTGCTCTCAAGGTCCTAGCGAGGAAGACCAATTCTCAATGTAGTATTGAAGATAGATCGATGGAGTACGCGCAGATTTTGCTGAAGAATCTGACCTCATGGCGGAAATACGCACAGCTGGGTGGGATCTACACCAAATAAACCAAGCTGATGCATATAACAGGATAGAAGAAGTCGCGATTAGAAATCGAACAATTGCGGAGGCTTTGCAAATCCGAGAGGAGGGGTGAGCAGCAATTTCCGTCTTAAAGGAAAGCAAGTCGAAATGAAGGGTATGTGCCAGATAAGACGTAAAGCTCAAAACAGCTCAGCGGAAACAAACGAAAGGGGAGATGGTTTGTGAAGGCAGAAGCCAACGAGTAGCTTGAGTGCTCATGGTGAAGATCAGGAAGAACAAAGATGCTTCAATTGCGCTCGTTTCGGACATGTGATGAGAAGTTGCAAGTCGAATATGGTCGTAAATAGCTGTCGAGTTGAGAGCAGACGAACTTGTTGGCAGAATAACATTGAATCAAAGGATATTGGGAAGAGAGATTGCGACAATTTTAGGCACGAGCTCAGTGATAAGTATGCTACCCGTGAAAGTGCTTGTAGAAGCGAGGAACAGTGGGTACGATGTAGAGTCACTTCAGACTTTTCACATTGTGGAAGGAAGCATATACGATGCATCAAACCATGTAATGAGCTTTCTCGGAGGTAAAAGTGAACTAGGAGGAGGATGCAAAAAGGAGGTAGCCGTCACGTTTTGGACGATAGAAATGAGGAGGTACTCATCGGCACAAATAATTGAAGGTCTATTGGTGGGAGTGGGGGTACACGAGAAGAATGAAATCAAAGTAAAAGCAAAGGATTGAATGGTCCCTTCACACAAGAAAAACACCGCCTCAGTAGCGAAAGTTCAACAAAGTACCATAACTGTAGACAGATCCATCTTTGAGAAGGACAGATCTGTAAGTGTCAGCAAAACAACTTTTCTTGAAAGAAAAAGAGATGTCAAAGCAGACAAAGAAATCTGGCCAGAGGGAGCTTGTGAACGCAATTGGAAGAAGCCGACCTGTAGGAAGGGCAGCAAGAAGCGCAGCTTTTTTAAAAGTGATCGGAAAAAGTAAGACACAGAAAGGAGTTAACGTTGAGACGACACAGACTGAGGAAGTACAAAGTTATGGGGACGTACGTCCTGTTGCGTTTATCGCACCTGCAGCAGCACTTAAGGAGCTTGAGCTGAAAAAGTGTGGAGTATTGACAAAGGTGGCATTATCATTCATCCAACTCAAAGAAGGAAATACTTAGTTGTCCTATAACCCAAAAAGGGAGGATGAGGCCGTCACAGAAAATTGCGCATATGCAAGAAGGAGGAAAGATTGTATCCGTGTGGCCTCACTACGGTTGAAGACTGGCATGTGGAAAACGAAGTCAAAAGTGTGGTTGGTAATGGAATCAGTAATGAAAAAACGGGCAAACTCAAATCAGTTGTTCACGTTGACTTCCTCAAGAAAAGAAAATGGGAACGTGATTACAATAGCGAACGAAACCCAACTTTTCAGGTATGCGACACCCATTTTAGGGAAGGATATGCACGATACCTCTGCAGGGTATGAACGTCATCCGCAGGAGAGTTCTCGGAGCAAAGCTCAGCAAATTGCAGCAGCCGCCGAGGATGTCGGCTCCCTGGAGGGGAGGGATGTTGAATGGTGCGGAACACCGGCCTATCGATTTTCCGTGACGGGAAAACAGAAGTCGATCTGATCTCTCAGCAGGGTATAAATACCAGTGGACAGGGGGGTGGACAGCGAGAGCTAAGTGAGCGCTAGCGGGAGTTGCAAGAAGCCATCAAAGAGAGGAACTTTCTCCATAGAAGAGATAGCCTAGAAAACCCTGCTGAAGGGCAAATCGGGTAAGACATGTTGTTGTACATAGCCTTACCCACAATCTCAGGTATTATTTCTACCTCGTGTCTGACGAGGCTTATTTCCTTCATCATAAATTGTGTTTTTCTCTCATGGATATGCTTCGTCACATCTTCCTTAGATCCATATCTATGAGCGTGAATGTACTCGGCAACAGAATGCTTCGCCTTGCCTTTTATTCATTGATAATCAGCGCCGCGAGCAAAAATCGCGCTTCTCAGCTGCCAAGAGAAAGTCATTCACAATTAATACTCACGCCTCCGTAATAATGTGATCGATCAATTACTCCTCCCTTAAAACTTATCTGCCTGCTCTGAACGTTCTTTGTTGCTGTGCCTAGATATCCGTACTCGTACTACGCGTCTACAATCAATCAAGGCAATAGCTCAGCCCCCATGTAACGGGGGAGGTTTAGTAGTAAATCCTCGTATAAACTTGATCGATGACAAACATGGGTTTGAGTACAAGAATTTATCCTTATAGCACGAACTAATAACATCAAGAACTAAAACAGCGGGTATAGCTATGTACAACAACAGGTCCTACCCAATTTGCCCTCTCAGCAGAATTTTCTAGGCTGTCTCTTCTAAGGGGGGAGGTCCGCCTCCGACGGCTCTTTGCAACTCCCGTTAGCGCTCACTTAACGCTCTCGCTGGTTCCCGCTGTCCATCGGTATTTATACCCTGCTGAAAGGTAAAATCGACCTGTTATCGGTAGGCCGGTGATCCGCACCATCCAACATATATATTAGGTTGTCTCATAAGTTTTTTTCAATTTTGAATTTTTGCCGCAATAAGTCCCACACTTGCCAGTTCTGATTAGAATGCAGGGTACCGTTCGATAAAGCATAGAATACTCTATAAGATTGCGCATAGTGCTCAAACCAGCTTCAGCACATCACGAATTAGAAGCCGAAATCTGACAACTTCCGGATGCCCGAAAATTGAAAATTTTTTTATATCTTTGGTCAGCAAAAATCTATGAAATCCTAAACTCACCCACGCATATACACTTCACATGAGACATTCATATGTGCCGTTGCTTTGTTTGTTGCTGTGCTAGAAACCGAGAAAACTGAATTTTTCAAGCTTCCAAAAAAGCGATGCTGCACTATGCTTACTTGGGTAGGTGTATACTGCAGGCCTTCAGAAACACATCGGTATATTCTCAGCTTCCTAGAAACGTTAGTTCCCTAGAAATATTGGTTTGAATGTAAAATGCTCTAGCAAAATGAGCTAAATTCAATATTTCTCAGGAGCTAACGCTTCTAGGAAGCTGAAAGTTTACCGATGTCTTCCTGAAAACCTGTAGCGTACACTCACTTATGTGAGAACAATGCAGCATCGTATTCTAAAAAGCTTAAAAATTTCAGTTTTCTAGTTCTGTAGCGCAAACACAACAACGGCATATGTGAATGTCTTATGTGGAGTGTCTATGCGTGGGTGAGTTTAGGATCCAGTAAGTCTTCTTTGAACAAAGATATAAAAATTCAATTTTTTGGGTGTCCGAAAGTTGTCAGAAGCTGGTGTGAGCACTACGCGCATTCTTATAGAGCTTGCTTCGAACGGTACCTTGCATTCTAATCAGAATTGAGAAATGTGTGACTTATCGCGATAGAAAGCCAAAATTGAAAAAAAAAACTCATGAGACAACCTAATATACGAGGTTTCCCAAAAAATGTGCACACTGTTAAATTGTAAATAACTCTCCTGTAGTAAAGTGTTTCAAGATGCTTTAGGTACCATATTGTAGAGCGAGGTTCAACTTAGATTTACAGTGTAAAGCAAATCGCCGATCGCTCATTCTTATTGTAGGAGTACGGTAGAAACTTCAAACATATGGTGTCACTGTGAAAAAAGCGGCCGTTCCAAAAATTTTCAAAAAATGTCGAAATTAGTGTAATAGTTTTCATGAGAGTTTTTATGCACCCTGAGTTCAATACCCAACTCTTTACAAGGTTGAGAAGCTTTTTGAACGGTGTAACCGCACTTTTTAGAAACACTTAAAAAGCGTCTGCTACTGCTTACCTCGCATAATTTTTTAAAGAAGCATTACGAAAAGTTGCAAACTTCACTTTTAGAATCAGCAACTCTAGTTGGCCCAGTGTGAGAGTTTTCAAGTTGTTTCGTTTTTTTGGAACAAAATATAGCCTTTCATGGCTCAAAACCCTCTTCAAAGTTTCTACCGTAATCCTGCAGTAAAAATGAGAGATCAGTGACCCGCTTTACACTGTAAATCTAAGCTGAGCCTCGCTCTACAAAATAGTACCTAAGGCCTTCTCGAAACACTTTACCACAAAAGAGTTATTTACAATCAAATAATGCACATTTTTTTGGGACACCCTGGTGTCCCAAAAAAATGTGCATTATTTGATTGTAAATAGCTCTTTTGTGGTAAAGTATATATATAATGTTGATGCAAAACTTTTGTTAGTTTTTCAATCCATCGGCAGACACTCTAAAATGGTTTGGTTGCGAGAGTGACGAGACATTTGCTGGGAATTACAACCACTCGTTTTGGCCGTGTCCAACTTTTGGTGATCTTCAAATTCTTTATATGAGACTTTCGAAAGAGCCCTAATAACCAGCAAATAGGGCAAACCTTTTGCAAACTTTTGCAACTTTTTTCTTTTATTCAGCAGCTCAGATTTTTGCTAAATAATTTTCTAAAGTCTTGTGCTTTAGAAAAATCGCATGTCCTGTTAGTGCAACGAACACTGCAAAACCTACAGAAAACTGAGGTTTCAACACACAATTATTGCTGCTGCTACTACTACAAAGTAAACGAGAGCGATTTTCGTTTCAAATTATGAAGATTTTGAAACATGTTACGCCATTGCGCACTCCTGAAATTAAAAAATACTGCGATTTTCCCATAAATTTTGCCTTTCTCGGCAAAAAAAGACAAGTGTTAGAAAGAGGAGAAAAATTTGCATGAAATGGTCACTGAACTGCTCAACATTTTATGTTCTACACGTTAAAACAGGCATAATGTAAAATTTGGTCACTTTAAAAAATAAATTGTATAAATTCTGGAAGACAAGCAGTAGGGCCACAAAATCTGCTTCTGTTGGCAAACGGTTTGCTTTATTTGCTGGTAATTAGGGCTCATTAAGGCTCCGAAAGTTTCATACAAAAATTTTGAAAATTAGCGAAATTTGGACATGGCAAAAACGAATGGTTGTAATTTCCAGCAAATATCTCGTCACTCTCGCAACCAAACACATAAAATTTTAACAGCTGGAAAGAAGAAGAAATTCTGCATCGAATAAATTTTGAAGTATTTGTATAGCTTTATTCTAGCATGTTTGCCGATGGATTGAAAATATTAACAAAACTTTTGCACCAACCTAATAAATCGTGTTTTCTTTTTGCGCGAACAGCTGCAACAAATACGCATCTCCATGTACAAAAGGTGCGCATTTGTCGCAGTTGTTTGCGCGGGATTTCTTTCGGAGACATATAATCCTCTACCATCGTTCGCCAAACCTTTTGGAGCTGTTTCGACCCACCTACGCGCACTAAAGTTGCAAAAGCCCTAGCATTGAAGTTTGAGTATCACAAAGTAATTAATTGAACCTTTTGAATTGTAAAATGGTAGTTTTTATAAAGTAAGCAGGAGTTTTTCTCAATGGAAAGTCTAAAATCAAGGTGGTTGGAATATATACATAAAACTCGATTTGATGAGCTTCTACTTCAAGTTGGCTTTATTACAGTTTCCACATTTTAGTTTGTCTCCCAAATATATTCATATTCGACACCTTAAGCCACGTACGAGGGTGCATTATGGAGTGTTTTTGGATGAATAAGCTATGTAGTCACATATTCGCAAGAAACACAAAATCTTTATAGGCAAAGTTTGATAACTGAATTCTCATTTTTTTCGATATATAATCATTAGAGAAAGACAGCAAAATTTCTTAGCATAATGGCCTTAATGGCTTAAAGCTTCGACAAGCAGATAAGGAAGGCATATTTGGAGTCAGAGCTTCATGCTGCATCTAATGGTTTGCAACCTGTTAGGAGCCACACTTCTGATCATTTTCTTGGATCGGCTGTCTTTATAGTCAGGAAGCGTACTTAACTAGTGTTAAAATGTTGCAGAGTTCATGGAGGAGTAATTCTTTGAGTAGGCGTGTAGGTTGAACGATAATTGTTGTGAACCAAAGTAAAAGATGTGGAAGATCTCTTGCAATAAAACTGCAAACCTCAAAAATACAGCTAAAACAACTTTATGAAAATTCGATCCTGCAACAGAAACTGTGAAACTCAGCGACTGATAATTATCGACGTATTAGATCACCAGCTAATATACAGATTTTTATATAAATTATTTTCTGGATTTAGATGCTCACAAAAATATCGTCGTCTCCCCTGCGTATAGCGGGCACGGCCTAGGCGACCGCTTATAAAAAGTCCGAGGAGGCGCGGTTTTAGCCGTGGCGCAGATCGATAATCGCAATCAGCTGATAATTTTCGAGCCGCGCCCCCTTTTAAGTTTTTTTTTTCAGTTTTTCTCACCATTTTTGCGTCAAATTCAATCAAAATGGATAGAAGGTGAGTTTCATGTATTTTGCATGACTTTTACACTTTCTACATCGCAATTTCAAAGATTTTTCATTTCTTACCGCTTTTGACTATTTTTTCCGAGTTTTTTCACCGTTTTTCTTTTTCAGATCGCGCCAAAATGAAGAGAAGGTGAGTGTGTTGTTTTATTTACATATTTTGATGCACTTTGCATGCATTCTTTGCGGTTTACTCACTATTTGCATGTGTTTGACGCTTTTTACATCGCACTTTCTACGATTTTTGCATTTTTCGCCGTCTTTGATTACTTTTTTTGAGTTTTCTCAAAGTTTTTTTCAGTTCTCGGAGTCCTTCATCGTTTGGGTCCCTTCTATATGAGTAAGAGACCAATTGATGCGGTGACTTCAGAATTGCCCTTTTTTTGCATGCCTGCGTTTCTTTTCTGCGTTTTTCATTCCTTCTATTTTTTCTTTCCTGTACAATCTCTTACCTTCATCTTTTACTGCGTCATATTCATCTCCATTTTTGTCGTTGACAGGGTTACGTTTACTCATCTTCTTTGTGAGTAAGAGGTGAGTAAGAGATTTATATGATGATGTGACCTTTGAAGCGACGCTGCTCTTTCTTCCTCATCTTTTCACATATTTTCCATCAAAATCCATCCTATTGCACTGCATCCGCTCAGAGTTTGGGGCAATAGGATCTTACGCGTATGAAAGATTCAGAATATTCCGGATCTGGTAAGTTTAGAGGTTTTGAGTCATTTTCATATTTTATGTGAATTTACGTTAATTTATTGATTGATCTTTGAAATCCGAGATTCATCAGAAGGAGATCAGAAGGAGTGTGTGTTACTTTTTCATGAATCTCGGATTTTTTGAAGATCACAGCCGCAGACTCCAAAAACGCACATTTTCAAGGAGTATGTGTTACTTTTTCATGAATCTCGGATTTTTTTCATATTTGTGCACATTTTTATGGTCAGTAATACTCTACCATTTATTAGGTCGTTCCGAAAGTAATGTCGCTTTTTCTAAACGAACGCCATATCTCGTGGAACAAGTATGAGTAAGAGGTTCTGGTAGCGTTTGATGCAGTATTTCATTCTCTTTCTGACGGTTAATAATCACTGCACAGAATGCAATAACCTCTCGAAAAATTATGAAAATCTGCGACCTATGCTATTTGAGATGGCCAAGTTTCACAAATTTTCTAAATTTTCATAACAATTCTCGGATGGAGTCTAGGTAATGGATGGATAAAGCAAAGCCTACAAAAAACAGCACAACTTTTTTTCTACTTTTCAGAGCTCGTCATAATTTTTGTACAGATTTTTAGATGGAACCGCCGGATTTTAGCAGGCTCGTCTCAAACACAAATGCCTCAAACACCATAAATCTTCGCATTTTGAAACTTATAAAGATGGATTATGGTTTGACACTAATTTTACAAACCAAGTGAGCATTCATCGCTTCAGATTAGCAACTTTCGAAAATTCGGGGTACGGCCTGGGGCGCCTCGGAAAACCTGAATTACAGGGTGGGGCAAAAGTCTGGGAGCCTACATTGCAGTGCTGTAAATCAAGAAACTATTGATGCTTTCGACTCCAAATTTGTGCCACATATTGCTGCAATCATCCTCTACAAAACACACTTTGGCTGGCTGAAAATGCTTGCTATATGTTTTTGTAGGAGTTGGATTCATCAAACAAGTGCTCTGCAAAACGAGAAAATCGAAATTTTTGGTCTTCACAACTTATTTCGTAACTAATGATACAGTGGATATTCTATAGCACTTCGATGCGTATAATGTAGAGGAGACTTCGCGCTATCAATTCTTAGCCGTTGCGTTTGTCAGATACTATTCTTTAAAAAACGCAAGATAAAAATTTGCGAATACCAGCTGCGTGCCAGCGGCCATTTTTCTTTGGAATAAATTTTAAAGCTATAGGGGCACAGCAGGCACTGAATTCTAGGCTATATTCTTTCCATGAGTCTTTCATGCAAGCGTGTACTGGTGTTTGATCGATCAAGCAATTTCAATACTTTTCAGATTACGATTCTTCGCCCCCGTTCGCGCAATCGCATCCAGATTTCCAGTATACGAGTACACTTGCCTTTAATTAAAATTCCAAAATTTTTTTCCTAGACACTGCGAAAAAAAATTTCTTCGCAGTGCTTTGTAGCCAAAAGCTTGCTCTATCACACCGCATATTTGCCTGGTGAAATAAACAGTTATCGTGAAGGCGTGGGACGAATTTCATCACCACTGTCTGCGTGCCACGACAGTCGGACTCGCCAAGATTTCAAAGGGCTGCTTTGAAGCCAGAAGAGGCAATCTCAAAATTTGAAAGCAGCGCTGTATTAGTAAAGGTTCGATTTATGTGTGCACCAAATTTTTTGTTCCTAGGCACTTTCCTTCTGATTTTATCTGGAAAGGTACTAGGCTCCCAGACTTTTGCCCCACCCTGTATGATGATTTTATCCCGGAAAACTTAATGAAACGGAATCGAAAAAAAACAACTGTTAAAAAGAAGAGAAAAAGCTGCGTTGAATGATACCCGAGTTGCTTGCCAGTTGTTGTTCTGTGAGGTTTGAGTTCACCAAATAGGAACTTGATATCTTGAAAAATTGATTCCACAAACTCTAAAAAGCAAGCTAAGGAAAATAAAAAATTACTTTACGTCCTATAAGGTTTGCTCTATCTACCAGTTGCTTGAACTTCTTCGAAGAATAGGTACAAAAATTTAGAAAAGTAGCCGAACTTGACCATGGCAAAAAGCATGAGTCGCAGATTTTGGTAAATTTTCGAGAGCTCATTAGATATTATGGTATTTGTAAGCGTTAGAAAAAGGATAAAATGCTGCATCGAATGCTTTTAAGATCTCTTGAAAACCTTGATTTCATGAAATGTGGCGTTCATTCAAAAAAAGCGACATTACTTTCAAAACGACTTAATTTTTTGAGATCAGAGTGATCTATTAGGTTGTCCGGGGATTAACGTCCGTTTTAAATTTTAACCGCAATAAGTCATAAACTTTTCATTCTTAACTAAGTTTCAAAGTACCACTAGATAGAGCAAAGCAAGCTCTACAAGATGGCTATCCTACTTTAGCAACAGTTCTAATCCACCTCGAGTTTCGAGCCAAAAACTAAAATAATTCAACTGCCCGAAAAATCGAGAAAAATCATAACTCAGTTCGTAAGCGTAAACACTATCCACATAAGACATCTATGTATGCCGTTGCCGTATTTTTTCTATGTTAGAAATCAAGAAAACGGAAATTTTCATGCTTTTGCCAAAGTGATGCTGTGCCGTCCCCACATAGGCAGTTGTATACTATGAATCTGTAGAATACAAATTTAAATTTTCAGCCCTTTACAAGCTTTGGTGTCCGAGAAATATCGAATATAGCTCTCATTGAATAGGTGGTCCAAGCTAAAATTCAAATTTTTCGAGAACTAAAGCTTGTAAAGGGCTGAAAGTCCTCATTTGTACTTCTACAGATTTGTAGCATACATCTACCTATGTGGAGACGGCATAGCATCACTTTGGCAAAAGCATAAAAATTTTCGTTTTCTTCATTTCTATCAAAGGAAAAAATACGGCAACGGCGTACATAGATGTCTTATGTGGAGAGTGTTTACGTGGGCAAGTTAGAATTTTTGTAAGACTCTTATGACTGAGTTATGATTTTTCTCGATTTTTCGGGCAGTTGAATCATTTTATTTTTTGGCTCGAAACATGAGGTGGATCAAAGCTGTTGCTTAAGCAAAATAGCCATCTTGTAGAGCTTGCTTTGCTCTATCGAATGGTACTTTGAATCTTATTCAAAAATGAAAAATTATGACTTATTGCGGTTGAAATTTAAAACGGACATTAATTTCCGGACAGCCTAATAGTACGCTTTGTGTACGTAGTTATAACTCATGTTGAAGCTGCTTGTGTTGAAGACAAAGTGTCATAGCGTTCTGGATTATTCGGTCTACATAGGTGGTACGTGTTAAATTCTGAGAGTTTAGTGATCTGTTTTGAAAGTTCACAATCATCGCAGAATGCAAAACACCAATGCAGCCAATTTTGTGAGTGAAATCTGTAATTTCCGGCCATTTTGAAGAACTCATTGCATTTTAGTCGTCCATCGCTTGCCGCCTGCTATTGGGTAGAGAAAGGTTTGGCCAACCCGTTACGGTAATTGCAATACTCATAAGTCTTTGAAACCTCAAAATGAGCAGGACACTTTACAGACTTCAACAGTAGAACATCCTTCTCTCCCACCCTGCAATACGGTGAATATACAATGATTTTAGTTGTTTGTTGATGTTTTTTTACAAACTTATTATAAAACTATCTTGCTAAATCTTTCATACGCCATGTTTGATCTGTCTTAGAGCTCTAATAATCACACTGGTCTCCAAAGAGCGGTTCCACAGAATACAGCGTCATTCCCAGTGAGTCAAAATTACTCCTCAATAGTCATTTCTATCTCTAACGCCATTTCTTATTAGGGCGAATCTTCCGATCTAGGCAACCGTATTCGCTCTCTTCAGCTCCATATGTTCGCGGCACCTGTTGAGGAAGATGCGATCTTGTCCAGGCCACGTTTGGATGTCCGCTGCAAGGCGATCGTGGCGAACGTAAGGACATTCTTTGAGGAGCTGAAGAGGAGGCTGGGGAGTGAGAGCTCAGGAGCAATCTTCAATGCGCCAATGGAACTTACGGCACTCGCATATGGTGCCGCTTCCAGCACTGCTCGAAAGATAAGAGCCGAAGCAGATTTCGTCCGACAACCCATCCCTTTCATTCCTCCTCTTGTGCAGCCTACACGTAAATATCGAAGGAGTGAGGCCGTAAGAAGATTGCAGAGGAATGGGGAGATGCCGTCCGCCATTTGATAAATGTGAAGCTTCGAAATGAAGTGAACGTTACAGTGGCCGAACTGGGGATTGAGATGGGGCAGAGACACCCCTCATTCGGGCTCTCCAAAACCACTTTTTACTATCTTTTACGCGGTCTTGCTTTCACGTACAGGACGGACAGGCAACAATACATATTCGAAAATCCGGAGACTGCGTGTAAAAGAGCCCGATACTTGAGAACCGTGGAAGGAGCAAGAAGGGAAGGCCGCTGTATCGTGTACGTTGACGAAACCCGGGTCTACGATTGTATGACTAGAAAGAGGGGCTGGAGCGACACCACTATACCGCGATTCGGCCCCGCGGCGACACGCAGGAGTTCTGTCATTAGCTGACTCCAGAAGCAAAGGAAAGAGGGCTATCGTTTTGAGAGCTATGACGAATGAAGGAGTAATACATGGCTGCACGCGGGTGTATATAAGTGGTCGGCAGATAGTTCATGATGAGGTGCACCAAGACATGAATCACACGATTTATGAAAGCTGGTTACGCGAGTCGATACCCCACTTACTTCAATTCGCACGTGGTCGGGTCGTCACCATCGTAATGGACAACGCCTCTTATCACTCGCTGCAAATCGATAAAATCGAAATCATGCAGTTGATTACTTTCTCTTTCATCATGTCCTTTCTTGAGATTCCCACACGACGGTCCTCGAAGTCTGCGATTGAAGAGTATCTTCGCTTAAAAGGGTTGGTTTTTCGAAACGCTTCTAAGGAAGATCTTTTGCTAGAGGTGCATGCGAGCTAACCAATTATAGCTTTTCAAAACATTTCCATGTTAACTTCGAAATTATCTAGCGAGTCGTTGAGGTCTTTCTGGTGCCCGCAACTATGCGGTGAAGAACATCTGCGCCGAATTCGGTGTAATGATAAGCTTGCCACCTTATCACGGTTTTTCAATCCAATAGAGTACTGTTGGAGTCAGTTAAAAGGGAATTTAGCCAAACATGGAAGACCAAGCGAATCCCTTCACATGGTAATGTGACGCTACACACAAAAAATGAGAAAATTTTTTATTCTAGGTCAAACTAAAGGCACTGGATTGGATGCAGAACGTACCCGCGACAACCCTTTGCGAGGGATGGGTGTCTCATGTTATAGGGGAAGAGAACGCTGCAAGGGAGAAAATACGGATAGACGCCACGCCGATGTTATTATCCTGTCTCGGTGTTCGTGGCCTTTTGAGAAGAGATGTATAGCTTTACACTCGTCTTAGAACGCTGATTTCGGATCTCACTCCTGTTTTTGCTAATCGTTTCTTTGGAAGAAGTTATGAAGGATTTCGCCAAGGGCCACCCCTACGCAGTAGTGTAGTGATTAATGCGATGGTCACACAAGTTGATGCAGGTGTGGGTTTGAATAGTTTTGTGTTTTTTAGTTTTGCGTTGCCTCAATTAACACTTTGACGACAACTTACTCTCATAGTGGGTCACGGCATAAATTTTAATGAAGTGACTACAGTAGATTACATTTGTTAGATGAGGTTTTTACGCTCTGACCCTAGAGGATACTTCGACGTCTTTTAGCTTTGTTTCATAGGTGAAATAGCTAGCTGTTTTTGCTCTCTAGACAAAGCACTACTCCTTCTTTGGCCACTTCAGAAATCTCGCTTCAAAAGACCTTCCAATTTTGGAATTAGAAGCCAACCAAAATCTTGTTTCTCCTATATTTCGCTTTTAATGCTGTGCTTTTACCAAATATCACTCAGAGCTAAGAAGACGAATCAGGCTTGAAACTCTTATGAAACCTACAAGGTTTAGGCTATTGATTCAGATAAATAACGCTCGCCAAAAATGTTTTTCGATACAGTTAATGGGGTGTGGCACCACCCCTGAAAAGCTGTGGCTGCCGCAGCTTTTTAGGAGTGGTGCCACACTCCATTAATTTACCTTCAAACAGGTCAAATAGCTGCGTTTTTACATCGTTGTTAGTGCTTATTCTTTTTCTTTACATAGCAGAAATTTCATACGAAAACGTCTCTTTATAATCATTTTTCCTTACCTATGCAAATGTAAAATATTGGTAAAACCAGCGTTTTCGTGCGCAACTTTCCGCGCAAGATTTAAGTGCAGTTTTTCGTTTTATTTGACTCTAATAGCTTTTCTAGACTTCTGAAACTCGATTTTGTTCAAATGAGAGGTTAACTGAGAAATTTTGTCCTGAATTCTGGCGGAAACTCCACAGAAACCTTCTTTTTTTAGGTAAAAACGGCTATGAAAACGCACATTCTCGGTTTCGCTGAGATAAGCTAAATATATTATTCCCTGCCAGTGCTTCACCTCTGCTTCGCAGAGGTCCGCACTGGCATCGTGAACCGTGGTAAACTCACTTTCTGAGAGCTTGTCTCTCAAATCATTGTTCGGTTTATTGCAAAGTGAGCCGTAGTTAAAAATGAACCATACTCGCTATCTTAACCTCACATGATGTTTAGTATCTCAAATCATTCCTCACTGTAATTTCGTAACGGACAAACTCCACACAACTTCAGATTAAGCCGCTTATTATAAGTCATGATACTGCGAAAATATTGGGAAACGGTAGCATGCTAAGTCTGCGCTACTACTTGAATCGCAAGAGAAGGCGACAAGAATGTACATATTCGATAGCCTAAGCCTCATAATCTACATTAGAGTAATTTGAGCCTGACTGGTCTTCTCCAGCCTGAGATATTAAAAACGGAGATGGGACAAACGAGATTTTGGCTTACTCTTAATCCCTTAATTTGAAGGTCATCAAGCGCAAAAAGAAGTAGTTGACTTACCTTTGAAACAAAGTAACATGTTTGAAAACAACCATCTCACTGAGGTGGTCCTGTATTTGGAAACCTCAGAATTCGCTGATTGGACCACGGGGGTTAATTTACTCGCTAATTACAAAACGATGCTTTTATGCTTTATAGATCTTTGATTATGCTTACTGTACGTATACGATAATGGGGCAAACATCAAGGTGCCAGTATTTTGCATGACGGACCTACTTCTTCACATTGTTAACGAATATATCATGCTATGTGGACAGCGGACGCCTCTATAACGACCCCTCCCCTCTTTCCCTGATTCTTCAGTAGGACTTCTCAGGGGTGGCATGCCACATCTCACGCTTGACCCTGGTTATATTTCTAAAGGTTTGTCTTACACAATTATATGAGTGAGAACAGTTCATTTTTGTACAAGCAAAAAAAATTTCGTTTTTTCGATTTCTAGATGAGGAAGAAATGCAGGAACGGTGCATATGAGTGCCGATGTGGTGTGCAGTTTGCGTGAGCAAGTGGGAGATCCGTAGGATTTGTTTGAACGAGGATATGAATTTTTTCCAATTTTTCAAGTCTTTAGTACGACTCATATTCTGGATGCAAACTTACGGTGAATTCAAGCTGGTGCCAACTTTTGCATACCATCTTGTCAGCTTGCTTTGCTCTATCTAATGCTGTCTTCATCGGATGTACATGCATATTTTCGAAAAATAACAGATCTGAAAATGTTTCAAAACCTTCGACCCAACTTAATAGATTCAGAGAAAAATATGCAGACCTTCATTCACATAATTCTTTGTAATTATTCTTGGTATATCCCTTGATCTTATAAAATCGATAATTTGTAGGTAAAAACAGGTTGGCTCTTGAAATCTTTATAAGTTGTCTCTTTCTCCAAAAGAGCCTCTGGGCTTGATTCCGCCTTTGTACCGGACTGTACCAAAAGAGCCTACTACTGCTAACACTGAAAATCAGCAAGTGCATTTATTAATGCTTGCACATATAGAAATTTTAGAACATTCTGTCAAAAATAAATCAGTTTTTTTTGCCCTTGTTTGTAATCTGAGGTGAAATGCCTAAGGCAGTGGCATCAAATGCTCAACTTTATGAAGCTCAAAAATTCATGAAAATTTAGGAAATAATAGTATTCTATTCATGTCGGTCTGATACAATTTCGGAGTTGTGTTTCACTACTTGTAAATACGCTCTGTACTACCTGATATACAGGTCGGAACGTAATTCCTTAAACCTTTTCCATTTTTTCTCAGCTAACGCAAAATACTTTTGGGACATCACGTTGCTATTCGAAAAAAAATAGACAGGGGTAAGGCATAGTCTTACTGTAGGCGTAATACTATTGCAATGATTGCAATAAAAACTTCTATTGTAACAGTATCACAATAGCATTCAGTATCAAATCAACTTTCGCTTCTCAGTTCTCAAATCTTCCTTTCACTTTCTTTCCTGCTCAGTTTTTTTTTGAGGAAGCACTATTCATTTGCTAAAGATTCCTCTATCACACAGCCTTCCTTCAAATGCTTTCAGAAGCGAAAATTTTGAGATAACATGTTATCCAGTAACATTGCGTCGATACGTGAGCGGCTCGTTTGAAAATTCGAGAAAGTGCGCCTTATACGCGTGAAATCAGGGTAATTAACCACTTTTATAAAGACGAACAAATTTGCGGCTGAGAAATTCGACTTCTTGCCCAGTGCCGTATCATTTCAGGCGTTACTCAGCGCTTCAATTACGGTATTGGACAATCAGAGTTGCCTAGGTCACGATAAGATTATATGAGCTGTCGTTAGCGCATGGGCGCATTTAATGCATCTTAGTCATTGACGGCTAAAAAAGTCCACGTGCCAAATGTGTTTGTAAAGGCCTTCAGCTTTCAACATTGTGGGGAGGGTGGATGGCTGAAAAAAGCAATCAAAGAATATTTTTTAGAATAGCACAGAAAAGAAGCTCATGGAGCTTATAAGAAAAAAGTGGAGTCTCTTTGAGACTCACCTCATGCCCTTCAAATTTCCCTTCTTACTCTAACTAATTCTGAGACTTATCAGGCCATAACTACTACTAATAAAAAGCACCACAATCAGGGTCTCTAGAAAGGTAGTTAGCACAGAAAAAGTTAGTTTCTTGATATGAACCTGCATCTTGGTTTCATGCTAACCATTTTTTCGCTAACATCTTCAATCGGATATCCTTTTTATATGTTGTCTAACTCATGGACTGGTGAAAAAAGTATATAGTTTTGTATTTTTGCGTACCTCTGTGTAAGAAAAGCTTAAAAACTTTATTAGAAACTTTTGTGAAAGTTAATTATGATATAATTGTAAGGATAATAGCATGAATGACACTATGATGTGTTTAGCTTTCGAGAAAAAACCATAATGCTCACATATTACATGATACTCAAATTATAGAGATATGACAAACCACTACCGACTTTTAAACTTATTGCAAATCAGAAACACTGATCTGCGTGCCTTCTAATGCCACGTCTTTTTTCAAGATTTCATCCAAGTTGGCTTCACTTTTCTTGATAATCTTCACACTGTCCCAATCACTCAAGTCTAGCTCGAGAGTTTTGTACTGCGGATCACTAGCACGTACTTCTTTCGGTGAGCGTTTTGCTTTCCTGTAAATGATTATTATAGCTTCGTAGAACGACATAGTAGAGTGCAAATAAGTGATGGAAATTGCGCATCATTTTCTCAAAAGTGCTTTGTAGATGACGTAAGCTGAAGAAGATGACGTAAAGGCCAATTTATTATTTCAACACTTTCCGTGCCACTAACAATGAGAGGAGGTTCAGTAGACATAAATTATTGGACAGTCGAAAAGGTAGGATTTTGAGCTATAGCATGCATGCTGAGAAGTCTCTATGTTGCTTCAAGTTTTTAACGTTCTTTTTGAATTGTTTGGTTGTATAACAATTTGGAAAACGATGACTAAGGCAGTCCATGTGAGCCAAAATGACTCAAAAATTCGTTATTATGTTATTTATCTGGTTCACGTTTCTATGCGTCTCTCTTTTCCCCGGTACCTCCGGAAGTGCTCTGTTTGAGTTATGAAACTGCGCGATTATTTGCTTCAATTGGATATTTCAGAAATGCAGATTACATGTAGAAATTTTTTTATGGAAGCATCACTGTAGCCCTTTTCTATTGAATGCGTGCTGAAATTTTCATCTAAAAGATTTTACCGAAGGTCGTAGCTAACGACACACCTTTATATTCAAAAAACTTTGTGTTGTGGCCTCCCCCTCCTCAAAAGAAAATTTCTCGGGTCGCCACCGACATCTAATCAGAAAAATCACCGGAACTTCCTCAGGACAAGCCAAATTTGCAGAAGTTCCGCAGGGTTCTGTTTACTATTGCAAAAATGCAAACGTTGAAAATCGGAACATCCGCGGGATTTTCATGTCAAACTGGTTGAAAACCGGAATTTCCGCAGAACCTTCTTCAAAATCCTGCGGAAATTCCGAAAAATGCCAGAGGTTTCGCAGCACTTTACCTGCCAGAACTTCCGCAAGACTTTGAATGTGTTGTCTCGTGTTGTTGCCTCTCCAACAACTAGAGTGCGTTATCGAACATGTCAGCCGTAGCGTAAAGGATAGTAGGTGTGTCTCACAGTCAATAGAGTGAAATTCAAATCTCGCTTCGGTGTTCTTTTTTGCTGTTGTGGTTGGCATTCTTCGGAACTTCCGCAAGTGACCCGGCGGAACTTCCGCAAACGCTCTGCGGAAGTTCAGGTCATTTGTCTGAGTCTAAAGGTAATTGGGTAACGGACTTTGAGCTCTATCTCTAAACTTTTCCAGAATCCTCCAACTCGTTTTCAGGTTAAAAGGCTTTTGTAGAGTTCCGTGAGCAATGGGACTACAGCTGGATGGGATTCTTGAATGGCGCAAACCAAAAAAATTCAAAAAAAATTCGAAAAAAAATTAGCTCAAAGTTGGATTTTTCATATGCGACATTTGTTTATAAAAAAGCTGCAACCATACCTTCGATATAGCCATTTACTTGGTAACCTTCATTTTGAGCGTCATGACAAAACACAACCTTCACCTGGAGAGAAGTACAAAAGTCTTCCGGTGCGAAGCTCCGGATATTATGATATAGCTAATGACATAAACATATAGTGATGAACGTGAATGAAGCAAATATGGTAGGGAAATCCAAAAAAGCTAAAAAAACGCAGAAATGCGTTTTAGTCTTTTTTGCTAAAAATAAGGTTTTTATTCAAAAATTCAATAAGAAATTCTTCAATTAACCTTCTTCTAGACAGCGATTGAGCGTTGGAAGTTCATGAAAGCCGCTGGAGTTCAATAAAGACGAGAAAGTGCGCTCAAATCTTGCTCAGAGAGTCGCTAAATAAATGCTGGTCTATCTCGTTATGGAGTGATTTTTAAACCCGCGACGTTGTCAGTGCTCCTGGCCGTCTCATAGGGATCACAACGATATATAATATGTAGGGTTTCGTTATGACCCCACAGAGACAATGACCAGAGCGAAATACTTCGCCGGCTCTGGTCTGTCTCCGCTGCTCGTCTGCATCTCCGCGCGTTTCGCACTTAAACAATTATGGCGAGCACCCACCGACCACCCATAGGCGACGCCACGCCCATCCCGAGGTCGCGCCGGTAAGTGCCCGATAAGCGCCCGACAGTGCCCGCGAGTGACCCGATAAGCGCCCGAATAGTACCACCGGGTGGCCCGACAAGCGCCCGATAAATGCGCGATTCGCACTCGCGGGTGGCCCGATATGCACCCTGTACTCGAATTACGAAAATTTTGAGAGGGCGTTCCCACTTCCGGTTTAGCATAAATGCCAGAAATTGCACAAAAATACGGAGTGACGATCAGACACCTCCCCATCGACGCTCCAATGTAGAACCGCAATCGAGGGCTCCAGTTGTGTCATCCAAGAGACTTTCGACGACCAGAACTTGGCTTGTCTTTGCGATTTAATGTGGAGGATAGCTCTATCACTGCGCCGTATCTCATGCAAGTAACGTTTTCTCTTACAGTGTGTAGGAAATGCGAATTCCAGCAAGGCCCGGGGCTCGCCAGATTCGTTCTGTCGGGTCGTGGCCTAGAGGGCTGGGGCTTGCCCGAAAACTTCATATGCAGGGAGTCCTGTAGGGGCCGAGGCTCACCCGTGTGGTTTTTCTTGGACCGCGGGTGTTCCGATAAAATATTTGAGACCCGCGGCCTCTCCGTAATGATAACATTGGATGTTTCACAAGTTAATAAATCTAGGGTCGCGGGTGGTCAGTGCGAGAATTTGACGCCCGCGCACTGCCGAAAGACATGGTTAGGGGCCGCGGGTGCTCGCAATAATTGTCTGAGGCACTACCTCGCTACCTCAAATGCGGGGCGCGGGGCATTTGGCCCTGGTACCCTTTTCTTCGTTAGTCGGAGCCCAATTTCGACAATCTATATATCATATTAAAGCTCTTGACCTCTAATTTAACGCTGACAACGTCGTAAGACTCGTTTTTATGATTTAAACGAGAAATCTGGTAAAAACGTCGTTCTCAAAAACCTCTTGTTTTTTCTTCAATTTAACTCTTTTCGCTCGGTTTTTTTGTGCATTCGATAGGTCTTGTTTCTGTCTATGATGTACAAAACGTCGCCGAGCTTACTTCTTTGCTTATGCCTGATATTTTTGTGAAAATTATTAAAAAGTGCGTTTTTTTACCTTGTTCTCTTTCAGTGCTTTTGCAATGAATTTTCTCCAGTTCGGACGATTTTTGCTCAGAATGATGAGCGGAAGAGTTCAGACAACGTTGCAGGAAACAGGAACGTCAATGCGGGGGGGGGGGGTAAAAATTTCAAGGACGCATCAAAAATCAGATTGGCGTCGATGTGCAAGATAGCTTCTCATACATGTTTAACATGTTCAATTCAGTTGTTGACAAGCTTTCCTTCTTTCGGTCTCCCAGCTACCGCTACAGCTAAACAGCGCTTTTTTTGATTGTAAAAAACTTTCTTCTTGTTGCCACCCAATTTAACCGGCAATTCTGAAGACAAAACTGTAGAAAACCCACAAGTTAAGGTTTCAAATTTGGTGATGTGCTAACCTCTGCTTTATGTGAATTTTTCAAATTTCCTGGTTTAATTCATATCTCTAAATTTCCATCTATTTTTCTGAAGACAACCTCCACTTTTTATAGGGGGCAACTCAAACAACTATCACTGTCTAGTCCCTGTCACTTGACTATCGAAGGTATGGCTGCAACTCTCCACATAGTTTGAAAACGAATCAAAATCGTTCAAAATTTTTTTTACTTGCAGCAAAATTTTCTTTGCTTGTTATCTGTGAAAATCAAAGTAAATTCAAACTCTTACAGGATGCGAGGCGGCGGCACTTTGATGTGAAGCGGCTCCTCGGGCTTTTCTTCTAAAAACGATATTTTTAATAGAAATATCTAGTCCATTACACTCGATCAAAAATTTTTAATTATTTTACTACTCACGAACTCCTCAACTGAAAAAGCACTGACCTTTCACTTGCTCCTAAAAATGCTTTAACGATTATGTAAAGATATTAAGTTACTCTTACTTTCTCCGCTGGTTTTACAGCTGTGTTTTCCGCTACGTCAGAACTTTTCTCGACTTCTTTATCTTTCTCCTTCGTTGGCAAACTACTGACTGCCGCCCCACTTTGTGCAGGGCTTGGTTTTTGACTTTCAGCATTCGATGATGCGCTTATCTGTGGCTTTTGCTCCTTAGAATTGCTGTTCAGCGATTTCTTGCGATTGATACACATTGTATAGCTGAATTTGAAATGCTTATGAGAATCGGTGACAGGAGTTCTTCAAGATGAGGCCATTCAAAACTCACAGCCAGCTATAGACTTAACGAACTACAAATGAAAGATTACTAGATCCATGATTATTAGCTTGCGGTTTCTGATAAAGACAAAAAGTTTTTTGCTTGAAAGCAGATCGAAAATTTGGTCATTGTCAGGGGGTAGGCCGGTGGATTAGGTCGTGTGTAGTGATCCAAACATGGTTAAATACGTTAATAGGTCGAATGTTTCGAAGCTTCCAATTTCGTCTCAAATTTTGACGCTACTTTTTAAAATGCTCGAAAAACCCGCAGATCATTAACGCTAGTCAAGCACAATTAATACAGCTTTGTAGACCTCGGTTATTGAATTGCTGTGGCCGTATTCATCAAGAACCCAGTGGGTTCCGAAACCCACTGGGTTAGTGCTTTTGATGAATATTGATTCTACCCTGGAGTAGAATCGATAATCATCAAAAGCACTAACCCAATTCGTTGATGAATACGGCCACTTGTGTCAAAAAGGAAAACATTTTTTTACATAGACCTTTGTGAAGCATCCAAAAGCTCGTTTATTTTTTTATGTACGCTTCCGATTTTACAGAAACTTTGATGTAAAGTCTATCACCAAGAGACTAAATCTTAAAATTCCAAAAATTTTCTCTCTTCGCTTTTTCTCGCTCAAAATCACTGGGAAAAAAAACGGAGATTCTTCATTTTGAAAAAAAAGCGTACAATTTTAACGGAAAATTGTTCGACACCATGCACAGCAGAAGAAAATTTCATTAGATCTTCGAACTGAGAAATCTTAATGCAAACGTGCTGCACTTCCGCGCTATAGAAAAAACTTTCTCAAAAATATAGCTGAATTCATGCTGAGTACACAAAGAGATTGGACAAAGAGCATCTAATTGTAAGAAACCCGCAGCTGTTTTCGTTTTCCAAAGGTGAAAAATTAAAAAAGCCCAATTTTTGTGGCACCAGGAAAACCGAAAAAATTGGTTACTCCAAACTTTTACCACTACCTTCTATGGCAAAATTCTTTTTCTTTCTTTAGTGTTAAAGGTTAGGTTTAGCAAACCCCGTAAAACGAAAAAGGGGTCAAGTTTTGCATTCGAAGCAAGAGGGCCACAAGGAGAATCTTTCGAGGATCGTCTAGAACATAGAAGATAATAGAAGTCAAGCACTACCTATTGTCAGACGTTTCAGGCCTTGTCCATACCTCACGCGATTTCAGTCGCCACGAGATCTGGCAATTTGCCAGAAATCCATTGAGAGGCTGCAGTTGCATATCTAATCTACAAACTTTGTAGATTGATGAAACGACCTAAATTCTGCCCGTTTAGGATGCGCACGCGATAAGTGATGGGCACTTGGAGAGCTGCCAAGTCGCGTCGCGACTGAAATCGCATGGGGTATGGCCAAGGCCTCCATAATAAGCAGTTGCCGTATGTTCTCCATTACCCTGGTTTGACGAATATCTTTTCCATAAAGTCTGGATGCAATTTCGTGTTTCAAGATTTTGTTCACAATCAGACATATATTGATTGCACGGTTTTGACTTCAAATTTGCAATAATTTTTTCATACCAACGACCATTTCAGCATATTTCGTTCAACTGTATTTGTTCATATGCAATACTGTCATGCTGCTTTGTTAGGTTGTTGAGGTGTTGATACCTTTATGAAAACAATGGCTAGACCCATATTTTCACACCTGCTCGACGCTTATAAATGGCCAGGGAAATGATTTATCTGGAGCAAGTCCGGAAATGCTGCTGATTTGCATCTTCTCCATTATTTACCTAGTTCAAAGCAAGGAAGATTGCGATAGGTCGACTAGAGAAGACCGTTGTGGTGAAATTTTCAGAAACCTAACCGACTGTAATAAAGATTCCTACAGAACGCAGCTAATGGTGAGTTTTTTTTATATACAAAATAAAAGTAAACTATAAACAAAATCTTACAGGATTGCTTGGTAACCTGTGGGAAATGCGGAGCATATTCGTGCAATAATCCACAGCCGGACACGGTACTCAATTGCACATCTCTAGCATCTCAGTGCCATTCGAAAATCTGGGGCAATTTTATGAAGGTAACCTTTGACTCAACTAGATTGGCGGCTGGAAGGAGGGGTTTTGTGACTTAACTAAGGCTGTTCGCGCTCGCGACGCAATCTGCGACTCTCTCGCGCACTGCTCTCTAGTCATTATCTAGCCTTAATTAGGAACTCACGAAACCCCGCCCTCCAGCCGCCAATGTATGAATTAAAGAATATACCAAGATTTTTCTTGACCATTCCTATACTTTACCTCAAAAATTCACAAGAAGATTTTTCTAACCATTTTATAACCTTCCCTAAATTTCCTAGGACAAGTGCCCTTCTACCTGTGGAAAATGTGACCTAAAAAATGCAAATCTCTGCAAAGATGCAAGCAATAGTGCTATTTGCTCAACTATGGTGGTACGTTTTATCAAGGATAACAAATGCTTTTCCATAACTGATTTTCAGCAATTTTGTAATTCTGTCGATTACTACGATAGAATGACAGAACAGTGCGCTTCAACGTGCAATCGCTGCCCGGCCACTGGTGATGGAGGCGGACCTAATAGTAAGTCAAGGCTTTTAAGATGTAAATCTATGCTAAACGGGAGATTTATGGTAGGTGAGGGGACGAAAGGGCGAGGATGAAGGGGGGGGGGGGGAGGGGAGATTACTGCCGACATATGCAGTTCAAGCATGCAGTAATTGCAACTGTACGTAAGTTTGCTGATGCTCCCATACGAAAAATTTTGAAAAGATGAAGATCGAAACCCGTTTCTAGCCGATACAGCCCTGACATTTTTTTGAAGAAGACCAAAAAAGTTTTTTGGAATCTTGTTCACTTTTAGCACGATTTGGCAAAATTTTCAAGTCTCGAGACTTGGCCAAAATAGGGCGTGAATATTGTTGAATGCGCAAACTTTGCTAGCGCATTGTTTAATAATACTCAACAATGCGCTAGCAAAGTTTCCGATAAGATAATTGATTTCTATTAAAGTTTAATAAACGGTCACATGTGCAGATCTTGTAGAGCCATCTCAAAAAAAAGAAGCTGAATCTGATTTTCTAGAAAAGGAGAAAGTATTGCGCAAACAGCTTCCCAGTCTTTGGGTGATTGCACGCAACATACACTGCACGTCAACTTCGAACCATTTTTGTCAATTTCCATACGTTTCTGCGAAAATTTGCAAAAGTCACTCTTAATGCGTGCAAATAAAAAACAAAATCTATACCTTGAAAACTCATTTCCTCTCAAATTAACAGAATAAAATATGTCTATCCTCGAGTCATTTGAGCGAGCGTACTGCACACAAAGCGCGCTACCTGGCGAACTTGTAAGATTAGAAGCCGCCCATTTTCAATGATTTTACCTTGTTTCCTTGCCTTCCACCTTGTTTTCTTGCCTATTTTGGTCAGATTGGATATATTAGGGGTTCGAAAGTTTTGTCAGTTTTTTTAACCCATCGGTAAACACGCTAGAATGAAGATAAACAAAAGCTTCAAATTGTATCCGATGCAGAATTTCTTTCTTTTTCCAGCAGCCAAACTCACATTGTATTCTGTTGCGAGAGTGACGAGATATTTGCTGGAAATTGCAACGTTTTTACCATGTCCAAATTTCGCTAATTTTCAAGATTTTTGTAAGATTTTCGGAGGAGCTCTAATAACTAGCAGATAGGGCAAAACTTTTGCCAACAGAAGCATTTTTTTCTTTCTTCCAGCTGCTTTTTCAGATTTTTGCTACATAATTTTCTGAAAGTCCTGTGTTTTGGAAAAAATCGCATGACCTGTTATTGCACCAAACACTACAAAACCTACAGAAAACTGATGTTTCAACACACGTTATTACTACCGCTACCATTACAAAGTAAATGAGCGATTTTCGCTTCAAATTATGAAGATTTTGAAACTAAGTTACATCATCACCCCTGAAATTGAGAAATACTGCGATTTTCCCTACAAATTTTGCCTGCCTCAGCAAAAAGGGCAAGTATTGGAAAAAGGAGAAAAATTTACATCGAATGGTGATTGAAGTGTTTAACAATTTATGTTCTACGAGGTCAAAATAAGTTGAATGTAAAATTTGATCATTTCAAAAAATAAATCGTAGAAACTCTGGAAGACAAGCCGTAAGACTACAAAAAAATTGCTTCTGTTGGCAAAAAGTTTGCCCTATCTGCTAGTTCTTGAGGCTTCTCCATAATTTTCATACAAAATTTTTAAAAATTAGCGAAATTTGGACATGGTAAAAACGAGTGATTGTAATTTCCAGCAAATATCTCGTCACTTTCGCAACGAAGCAGAATGATAGCTTAGTAGTTGGAAAGAGGAAGAAATTCTGCATCGGATACATTTTAAAATGTTTGCTTACCTTCATTCTAGCGTGTTTACCGATGGAAAAATCTGACAAAACTTTCGGACCCACCTAATATATTAGTCAGTAGTATACAATTTTACAGTTTATTAAGCTGAAAAGGCTTTACTGTGGAGCTACCGATAAGGCGTCGTCTGTTGAAGCGCGGTGTGTGGAAGCTCACACATCAAGTTACGAATAACTCGACGATATATTTGAAAATTTTCCATGGCCAAAAACTGCAAGCATGGATCACAAAGGGTCAGGCTCGGCACAAGTGTCTTATAAGCAAGCTAGATATCATTTTTGAGACAAAAAGCAAAGGGGATATTCAGGGTCAAGCGTGGGGTATCGCACGCCACGCCTGTGGGGGAGGTCGTAAAGGGGTCCGGAGAAGGGGGGAGGATCGTTATCGAGGTGATGGAGATGTTAGGGACATTATGTCATTCACAACGTCTGGTAGGCCCACTGTGCAAGATAACAGCGCTGATGTTTTGGCTTACCGTCGCACACGCACAGAAGCATACATTTTTGTTATTAACATGTCAAATAACCTTTGCGGGCCAAGTTGTAGCGAATTTTGATTTCCAAATACTGGCACACTCAAGTGAGGTGGGTATTTTCGAACATGCTAACTTTGTTTCAAAGGTGAGTAGTTTACTTCTTTTTCTCATAACAAAGTACTACTACTTCTTTGCTTACTTTAGGAATCTAAATTCAACTTACCTCCAAACTCTAGAATTAAGAGCCCAAAATCCCGTTTGTCTTTTTCGCTTTCAACTTCTCAGACTAGAGAAAGCCAATCAGGCTAAATTACTTTTGTGAAAGTTACGAGATTCGGGCTGTCGAATATTTCTTGCCTCCTTCCCTCGCGATTCACATAGCAGCGCAGACTTAGCACGTTGCCGTAATCCAATATTTTCGCGGTGTTATCCTTGCTTAGCTAAGAAAAAAACGACTATATTTTTCCTTAGGAAAAACAGTTTTGAATGAAATTCCTGCTATGTGGAGAAGAAGGTTTAGCAGACGCAACCATATAAAAAAGGCAGAGATTTGAACGCTTTGAAGGTAACGTAATGGGGCACACCCTTTAGAAAGCTGTGGCGGCTTAGCCTTTTAGAGGTTTTGCCACACCCCATTACCTTGCCTCCTGAAAGAATTTTAGCGAACAAGATAGATATAGTTTGATGGACTGAGTCTTATTGTTTTCATGGGGGAATTTGGGCCTGACTGATAATCTTCGCTCTGAGTAAAAGCTGGTAGAAGCGCAGCCATTGAAAGCGAAAAATGGGACAAACGAAATTTTGGCCTGCTCTAATTACATACTTTGGTGGTTATTTGAAGCAAGATTCATGGTATCGGTAAATACGGTAAATAGGGAGTAGTGCTTTGTATTGAGTACAAAAAAAGTTAGCTATTTCACTTTTGAAATACGGTTGATTATGTTTGAAAATGATCACTTCGCTTGGATGGTCCTATATTCGGAATTTTCAGAATTTGCTAGAACTTGGCCCGTGGTGGTTATTTGACATGGTAATTCGAATATGTGTATAATTATGCTGGTAATGGTTATGTCACCTACGGAAGGCAAACGATAATGCTGGTGGGGGGGGGGTGTTGAGACAGAAGATAGGCGGGAGATGGGTCGTATCCGGCGCTTGTGTGTCACACCTCTTGGTCGACCCTGGGGATATCTTTGTTATGCTCGAGAAACACAACTTAGGTCACGTTTTTTAGTCGACATTTTGTTTTTTTGTGGGTTTTTACGTTTAGGGCCTAAGGTCAAAGAGGGCTTCGCAAAATTTTGCGAAATTCAAGGTACTTCGTCCTTTGCAGTTTCAGAATGAGCATTCCGAGCCCTGCAAAGGGTTTCTTGTGTGTATTTGCACCATTTCCACCAAAGCTCAACTCAATACAGCATATAATTTGCAGTTACGGTCACTTGCGTGGATTACGCAAGAGATTGTGCAACACGCACAGCTTTATGCAATAATCCCCAATACGAAGGACTAATGCATCGTGCTTGTGCGAAAACTTGCAATAAATGCGGAGGATGCTATGATTATAGCAGCAAGTAAGTGCAATGAAAAAAAATCTTATAATGACAGAAAAATGTTGTTATTTCAGATGCCCACTATGGGCTTCTCGCGGATTCTGTTCTAAAAGCGATCAAAACGTGAAAAGAAGATACTGTGCAAAAACTTGTATGCTTTGTTGAATCTATGCTCCGATTGTTTAATTTTATCGTATTGAATTACTAAATGAAGAAAGAAAATTTTCAAGGCAACGGTGAAAAATTCTCTTGGAACAGTTTTCCAGGAGTAAAAGAAAAGCTCCACTTATCTCCAGCAGAAATATGGGGGAGGGGGGTGATTGCATTATAAAACAGCGCATCACGGTAGCCGTTAAGAAGTTAAATAAGGATAAAGGAACTCAACACCCATTGAACCCCAGCTCAGCTCGAAATTTGCGAAAAATCGATAAATTCAGCGAAGGTAATCGACAATCCTGGACTAAGATTGTGTTCGAACTAGCGCGCTCCGCCTATCTATTGTGCTTTCCACCTTGAGGGCATGGATGAGGAGGGCGATGGCGTCTGGGGGTCTTCGTGCATCTTCGTTATTCCGGAGCGACATTTTGCGCCACGACCTGGGCTCTGGCTTGATAAGGGGTCCTACTATCCATATGCTGCCAAAAGCTCAAGATCTTCAACTTAGGGTGGATGATGCCTTTAAGGTCTGAAGAATCCATAATCGACAGCGAAAAGTGTGAGTGTGCAAAGTTTGGTCCGGATCGCTTCAGAAGTTTTTTGAAACATTTGTACACCCGGGTAGACATACATAAAAAAACTGTATAGTTACGCTGCTCAGTCAAGTTACATCAGTTTTAAATGATGAGATGCACCGCGTCGAGCTGAATAAATAGAATGACGCCTCTCAATTTACAATTTGTTCATTATAAGGGAATTCGGAGATTCCGTGGGGAAATTTGGCGCCTCCACAAATTTATAGTCGTGAACGGTATTGAGTTGGGTACGAGGGTTTTTTTATAGATCAACCAGAATTCATTAACTTTTCAAAGTGCATGACCTGAACCTATTTTTTTCGTTCCCAGAAATATCAAAGATTTGCGCCTCATGACGTTCTATGCGCTAACCACTGAAAACAATGCTTTCAAAAATGACATTTCAGATTTGCAATTGATTTTCGCACTAGATAACTGCGGGAAACAGTTAGCTCCGAAAAGTTAGTAAAAAATATCAAAGTTAAAAAAGTAAAAGTTAAAGAAAATATCTGTGTAGACAAAAATTTGTCGAAATTGTCATTTTGCACAGAAAATTCTCTCATTGCTGCAGTTCCGAGGCGGAATTATAGTGAGACCAGTGCGACTGCGACCATTTTTTGAGAAACGATGCTTCTGGCAAAAATTAAAGCACAAATTTTAATTATTATATTATGCCGTACAGGTTGTTATAGGTGATATACTTTATTGCCCGACGTTTCGGCAAGACGCCGTCTTCAGGGGCTGAAAAGGCGTCAATCACATTGATACACGATCTCCGCCGCCAAATATCTCCACCGACTCGCCACTCGATTCGTCTTGAGTGGAAGCAGGGAGTTTGGGGGCGATGGTCACCCACCAAGTATATCACCAATGTTGTAGCTAACAGCCGCTCCGGATGTGCTTGGTCGAGTGCGGTGTCAAATGAGTACCCAAGCTACTGTGGGGCTGCTTAAGTAGGGCACACAATCTTATAGTTTACAGTACGACAGATACGGCATCAAGTCACTAGTTATAGATAATTTCTCATTATTGCTATTTAGTTTGGACTCGCGAGCAAGAATATAGGAGCCTTCCAAGGCTTTTCGTGCAGAAATTTGGTGTTCGTGGGCCAAGATTTTGCACCTGACATAGTAACCAACACCGTTATGTTCGATCATTCTATGCTTTCCCAGTGGACTAATCAAGCTTTGCCTCTTTTTGCTAGCTAGATGTTCGTTGATGCGCACACCCATGGCCGGCCAGTTTCACCGATATATATGGCAGAGCATTTCGTACATTCGATTTGGTACACAACACCAGATTTCGCACAATCTCCTAATTGTCCGTATGGGCACACAACGCAATCTCTTGTGATACAAGTTTTATCGTACAATCTATTGCGTATCAACAGCTTTCTAATGTTGTCTCGCGGGATGTTAACTAAGATGACATCTTTCTCAAGCTGTGCTTGTATCAGACACTGTTTGACTGCGGCAGTGACCTTTTCGGAGATAAAAGGCAAGCACAACGGTACTCTATTGGTAGTTTGTTCGCTCGTCTTTACAGTTTTTCTTTTTGAACATCGGGGTCGCATGACATATCCATTCGAGGCTATTATTTCGGCTGCCAGCTTTAGTGACTCCTGCCTTTCCTCTTTACCGCTGCAGATTTTCGTCGCCGTTTTGATCAGATTGCGTACGACGGCTCGTTTGACAGCTTCTGGATGCGCGGATTTTGCGTGCAAGATTATGTTCTTATTACTGTCTTTACGAAACCATTTTATTTGCACCGCTCCATTGCTCAACATCAGCTGTGTGTTCAAAAACGGTAGCCAATCGTCGCGCGGTTCTTCTCTCGTAAAGCTCATGTATCTCGACTTTTGATTCAATATTCGATAACATTCGTCCATTTCGGACCTTGTCGACGTGACTATGCAACAGTCGTCGATATAACGACAATACATAAGCGGGCACGGGATAGCACCGGTTATTCTACTTTGCTCATGAAACATATTGCTAACACGGGTGCTAATCGCTGGCCCATTGCCAGTCCTCTTGTTTGAGAGTAATATTTGCCCGACCACTTAAATATATTGCAATCTAAGCACTCCTTGGTGAGGGTCATTATGCGGCTTTTACTGAGACCATACGTCAACATATTTTTACCATGTAACTCTAGCATCTCAGATAAAGCTTGCAAGGCTTTGAGAAACATTAGCATATAATGACACAACATCGAATGACTCAATTGCGCAATCGGAGGTGAACTTTGTTTGACGTAAGTCACATCAAATTTCGAATACTTTCATTGAGCATCTTGAAAATTCTCAATGAAAACGAAAGTATAAGGAAGTACAACCTGACACGCGCACAGCAACAAGGCTTCAGTGAGTTGAGAGAACTGACTAACAACGGCACTATTCGCCTATCAGTCAGTGATAAAAGCGGGGAGTTCGTTGTCATGCCACAAAGCCTGGATCGCGAAATAACCGAACTGCATCTGTCAGATAAAACTATCTACCATCCTGCAAGCGAAAAAGAGTTTATCTCACAGTGTAAGCGGTTAAACCACATACGGACAGAAGTAGGTAGAGAAGCTGGTCTGCATGAAAAATTCCTCAATAGGCTCAAGATAGAAACACCTACTTGCCCCGTTTTCTATAGCTTAATCAAGACGCACAAACTGTCTAGATCCGAAATGCGCTCCGCTTCCGCTGAGTCATACAAAATACGGCCCATCGTCAGTTGCGTGAACGGGCCAACTGATCGCATATCGTGGTTCCTTAACAAAATCATCAGCCAGCTCTTGAACAAGATCCCCGCCCACTTGAGCAATACTAATCACTTGAGCAATACTAATACTAATCACACAGCTGA
>CATQJL010000223.1:11747737-11970119 GCA_958299035.1 Cylicocyclus nassatus
AAATATATTGCAATCTAAGCACTCCTTGGTGAGGGTCATTATGCGGCTTTTACTGAGACCATACGTCAACATATTTTTACCATGTAACTCTAGCATCTCAGATAAAGCTTGCAAGGCTTTAAGAAACATCATTACTTATAATAACGGGCTAAGGATGTTTACGTGAACTTTGTGTGTGTGTGTGTGTGTCTGTGAGTGTGTCTGTTACGAAATTCGTAGAGCATGTTCCAGCCTACCTCCTGGGCTCAAATTTTGCACAGCGCATGCTACCCGCATGAAAGTCCCACACGCAAAAGCACGAGCAGCTTCGTTGAGTGGATCCTTCGGAAACTGCGCGTCAAACGGATCCACTTTGCATTTGGGCCGCATATTTGGGTCCATAATTCCACTTTTTGCAAAGCAGTGGATGTTTATGCCAAGTAAAAGTGCAAATCATGAACTTAGATCCAAAAAAGTTCTCAAAAGTCCATTACTTTAATAAGACGGCGCCAAAAAGTATTGGTTGTGTAAATGGTCAATTTGCCAAGGTTTTACCAGACCATTTGACAAGATTTTTGCACAAAGATGTAACTCGCGGTGACTGCTATTCTTACTACAACTGTCAAGACCATGGAAAAGTCAAGAACCTTTAGAAATTTGCGTTTGTTCTCCTGCAAAAAGTCTCATCTACACAAAATCACCGATTTCACATAAAAAAGCTTTCGAAATGAGTAGTTGTTTACATTTTGTTCGTGATAGTCGGTATTGCTCGGTGAGTTCCAATGCCATCATTATGCGAGAATGAGTAGGGCCTAGATAGTAGAGCCAGTGCGAGCCTCTGCGAAGCAGAGGTGACGCACTGGTTAGTATATAATGACACAACATCGAATGACTCAATTGCGCAATCGGAGGTGAACTTTGTTTGACGTAAGCGCTCAAGGAAGTGATTAGTATTGCTCAAGTGGGCGGGGATCTTGTTCAGGAGCTGGCTGATGATTTTGTTAAGGAACCACGATATGCGATCAGTTGGCCCGTTCACGCAACTGACGATGGGCCGTATTTTGTATGACTCAGCGGAAGCGGAGCGCATTTCGGATCTAGACAGTTTGTGCGTCTTGATTAAGCTATAGAAAACGGGGCAAGTAGGTGTTTCTATCTTGAGCCTACTGAGGAATTTTTCATGCAGACCAGCTTCTCTACCTACTTCTGCCCATATGTGGTTTAACCGCTTACACTGTGAGATAAACTCTTTTTCGCTTGCAGGATGGTAGATAGTTTTATCTGACAAATGCAGTTCGGTTATTTCGCGATCATATGGACAAGGCTTTGTGGCATGACAACGAACTCCCCGCTTTTATCACTGACTGATAGGCGAATAGTGCCGTTGTTAGTCAGTTCTCTCAACTCACTGAAGCCTTGTTGCTGTGCGCGTGTCAGGTTGTACTTCCTTATACTTTCGTTTTCATTGAGAATTTTCAAGATGCTCAATGAAAGTATTCGAAATTTAATGTGACTTACGTCAAACAAAGTTCACCTCCGATTGCGCAATTGAGTCATTCGATGTTGTGTCATTATATACTAATGTTTCTCAAAGCCTTGCAAGCTTTATCTGAGATGCTAGAGTTACATGGTAAAAATATGTTGACGTATGGTCTCAGTAAAAGCCGCATAATGACCCTCACCAAGGAGTGCTTAGATTGCAATATATTTAAGTGGTCGGGCAAATATTACTCTCAAACAAGAGGACTGGCAATGGGCCAGCGATTAGCATCCGTGTTAGCAATATGTTTCATGAGCAAAGTAGAAGAACCGGTGCTATCCCGTGCCCGCTTATGTATTGTCGTTATATCGACGACTGTTGCATAGTCACGTCGACAAGGTCCGAAATGGACGAATGTTATTGAATATTGAATCAAAAGTCGAGATACATAAGCTTTACGAGAGAAGAACCGCGCGACAATTGGCTACCGTTTTTGAACACACAGCTGATGTTGAGCAATGGAGCGGTGCAAATAAAATGGTTTCGTAAAGACAGTAATAAGAACATAATCTTGCACGCAAAATCCGCGCATCCAGAAGCTGTCAAACGAGCCGTCGTACGTAATCTGATCAAAACGGCGACGAAAATCTGCAGCGGTAAAGAGGAAAGGCAGGAGTCACTAAAGCTGGCAGCCGAAATAATAGCCTCGAATGGATATGTCATGCGACCCAGATGTTCAAAAAGAAAAACTGTAAAGACGAGCGAACAAACTACCAATAGAGTACCGTTGTGCTTGCCTTTTATCTCCGAAAAGGTCACTGCCGCAGTCAAACAGTGTCTGATACAAGCACAGCTTGAGAAAGATGTCATCTTAGTTAACATCCCGCGAGACAACATTAGAAAGCTGTTGATACGCAATAGATTGTACGATAAAACTTGTGTCACAAGAGATTGCGTTGTGTGCCCATACGGACAATTAGGAGATTGTGCGAAATCTGGTGTTGTGTACCAAATCGAATGTACGAAATGCTCTGCCATATATATCGTTAAAACTGGCCGGCCACTGGGTGTGCGCATCAACGAACATCTAGCTAGCAAAAGGAGGCAAAGCTTGATTAGTCCACTGAGAAAGCATAGAATGATCGAACATAACGGTGTTGGTTACGATGTCAGGTGCAAAATCTTGGCCCACGAACACCAAATTTCTGCACGAAAAGCCTTGAAAGGCTCCTATATTCTTGCTCCCGAGCCCAAACTAAATAGCAAGAATGAGAAATTATCTATAACTAGTGAGTTGATGCCGTATCTGTCGTACTGTAAACTATAAGATTGTGTGCCCTACTTAAGCAGCCCCACAGTAGCTTGGGTACTCATTTGACACCGCACTCGACCAAGCACATCCGGAGCGGCTGTTAGCTACAACATTGGTGATATACTTGGTGGGTGACCATCGCCCCCAAACTCCCTGCTTCCACTCAAGACGAATCGAGTGGCAAGTCGGTGGAGATATTTGGCGGCAAAGATCGTGCATCAATGTGATTGACGCCTTTTCAGCCCCTGAAGACGGCGTCTTGCCGAAACGTCGGGCAATAAAGTATATCACCTATAACAACCTGTACGGCATAATATAATAATTAAAATTATTCACCTGCAAGAACGTGCCAAGGTTCAAAGACAAAGAGGACTTGCAACAAAGCACAAATTATTTTTGCATTTCTATAAGATTGTGCCTGCGACCACCTATGTTACTGCCACGTGAGAAATTTCAGAGATTTCTGGGCTAAAGCGGCACTTCGCAATTTTTTGGCATCAAACAAATCGCAAAGTACGCATTCATTTTTCAAAGCCTCGTCTTCCATGTCCTCATCTTCCATGGAATTTTTCTTACATAGCTCACGCGAGACTCAGTTCAATAGATGTAGAGTAACATACGCAAAAATGATTTAAATAAGCGCTTTTCCAATTCGTCAGCAAGAAGCGGATGGGTACGGTCGCAAAGATCGTAGGGGATGAGCAAGAAGCGAATTTAAATAGACAAAAAACCCCAAAAATAGACAACATGTCAGACTGACTTCTCTTCCATCTCGCCCTTGATAGGTCATTCCTACTTTGCACAAAAATGTTCGAAAAATCTTGTAGCTGAGAAGAAAGTAAGCGAGACATTATAGTGCTCCTGGGGCTAAGTGGAAACAGTACGCATCATTACAAAATTTAAAGGTACCTGAGAATCATGAACGATTATGTAAAAAAGTAGAATTAGGGGTTTCTTCCAAACTTCACGTTTGTCTCATTGTTGTTAACTATTTCAAAGCAGTTTAGTCACTCCTTCCCTCTTCTTTGTTAAAACCCGAAACAGCATCGAATTTGGACGAAAAGCAAATTATAAATAAGGACAGAGCGTGCAGGTATTAGCTTGCCAAAATGGCTTGCACTATTTATGTTTATTTTCGTCGGGGGAACTCTCCGCGAATTTAGTTTATACTGTTGCGATCCGAATTGTGTGGGCACTCCCACTCCTGTTTTTTTCGCAAACCGGCACCTCACTTTTAATGTCAGCTGTTTGCCAATGTTTTCTTGGATGCTTTTCGTATTCTTGAAAAGTTTTGCGTAATGTTGGAGATTTTGCTCTGGGTAAAGTGAAAGTGGTCAAGTAATCCTTCAGCTTTAGCATTCAGCCTTTTTTACGTTTCAACACCATATGCCATGAAGCCAAGTTCAGATCCAAAACGTAACTCCCAATGTTTTTGAATGGGTAGAGGACTATATTTCGCAGAAATGAGGCGACCCCCGCGGTCATCTAAAACAAATACGCAGCTTTACGTGCATGGAGATGCATTTTTGCAAGATGTCCGCGCGACTTTCCTACATTCGGCAACATATAGTCCTCTACCGCTTGTGAATTCTGAAAAGTTTGGCCATAGTTTAGCTAGTATAGAGATGATACGAATGGTTGATCGCGTGCTTATATATCACCAGTGCGTCATCTGCTTCGCAGAGGCTCGCACTGGCTCTACTATCTAGGCCGTACTCATTCTCACATAATGATGGCATTGGAACTCACCGAGCAATGCCGACTATCACGAACAAGATGTAAACAACTACTTATTTCGAAAGCTTTTTTTATGTGAAATCGGTGATTTCGTGTAGATGAGACTTTTTGCAGGAAAACAAACGCAAATTTCTAAAGGTTTTTGAATTTCCATGGTCTTGACAGTTGCAGTAAGAATAGCAGTCACCGTGAGCTACATCTTTGTGCAAAAATCTTGTCAAATGGTCTGTTAAAACCTTGGCAAATTGACCGCTTACGCAACCAATACTTTTTGGCGCCGTTTTTCCTGAAGTAATGGATTTTTGAGAACTTTTTTGGGTCTAAGTTCATGATTTGCACTTTTACTTGGCATAAACATCCACTACTTTGCAAAAAATGGAATTACGGACCCAATCATGCGGCCCAAATGCAAAGTGGATCCGTTTGACGCGCAGTTTCTGAGGGATCCTTTCAAAAAATCTGCTCGTGCTTTTGCGTGTTGGAATTAAATGCGGGTAGCATGCGCTGTGCAAAATTTGAGCCCAGGAGGTTGGCTGGAATACTCTCTACGAATTTCGTAACAGACACACTTACACACAGACACACAAAGTCACGTAAACATCCTTAGCCCGTTATTATAAGTTACTAGTTGGCTTCCCCGGTCCAGCCCGGGGTATCGTTCACAGGTGAGGTAGATGGCGCGGTTGCCAACAAAACTACCGCACTGCCAACCCCTCCCCCCGTTCTTTCATATGAAAGCCTACCTTGCGCGCTCACTTCGGTTCACTGCATCCTCGTGATCTTGAGGTAGAAATGAACTTTACCGCTCTCCTTTACACGACAATGAGAAAATGCTTGGTTAAACATGATAAGCCTTGATCTCTCTAGTAAATGTAAACAAATCAATAAATCGATAAAAGGACCCGGCAAAGCGACGCAAGAAGTAGCCTATCATCTGCGCAGGGGTCGAAAACGTATGTGTGCCAAGTTTCAGCTGAATTGGTTGAGCGGCACGCGTTTCTATAACGCACATAGCCTCCAAACTCACAATTTTGAGTTTTATATATATACTAGCTGATCTGCCCGGTCCAGCCCGGGAATGATCACTGATCGGGAATGAAGATAAGGTATTCGGTGGCATTGAAGAAACTGTGTAAAGAACAAAAACAAAATGTGAACACTTATTAGTCAGTAGCATATCTCTCTTTCTCCAAATCAAGTTCAACACGCAAAACCTAAGCAAGCAGCGCGAGTTAATTGATAGCAGCGCTCATTGTTATTATGAGGATCATTTTTTGTGACACTTTGCCGTTGACCGGCTACTTCAGTTTCATTCACTGCTTGCCGTCAATTTTTGTGGAGTCGGCAGTACTTTGCACTCGCGCACTTTCCTGGTCCCAGGGATCAACTATAGCGACTGTGAGTTGTCGCTTGTCTTGACATTATTTCTGGTATTGACAAATAATTTGTGCGCAATCTCATGAAAAATTTTGACCCCTTATTGTTTATATTGAGCATGTAACGAAGAAAGCATTGATTATAAGCGTAAATTGAGCACGCTTCCGTACAAAACACTCGCTACAAAGCACTCATGGTCTCTTGCACGCTAAGGTTTCAGCATTTAGTGCATCCATTTAAATGAGCAATTGAGACTCACATCAAGAACACTTTTCACTGCACTTCGTCAACAGAAGTTCACAATGAGACATGCCAGCTTTGTTTACATACCCCTGTTTTGATAGCAAATGATAAGAATCATTTTTATTGCAAAGTGCTGCAAATCAATAAATCGATAGAAGGACCCAACGAATCGCTGCAAAAAGTAGCCTATCATCTGCGCAAGGCTCGAAAACATATGTGTGTAAAGTTTCAGCTTAATCGGTTGAGCGGCGCGCGTTTCTATAACGCACATACCCTTCAAACTGACAATTTTTGAGTTTTATATATATATAGATATATAGATGATATCCTATCAGTATTATCATCGAAATCGTCACTCTCAAAACATCTTGAAATTCTACATGCCTACAGAATGCGAAGCATCAAATCAGCTGTCATGCGAAGTCGGCTTGGACATAAACATAAAGCAACTAGAATGAAAATTTTGTAGAATTACAGAAAACTCTCGGCAAGGACGTATGTTATTGTTTGGGTAATTCTCCTGAGAAGTACCAGAGACAGATCCGAAATGAGTAAATCAACGCAGTTACAAGGACGATACACAGTAACAAAAGTAGAAAGTACTTCAAGGGAAAAATTTGAAGGCAAGAATTGTTCAAAGTATTCCAAAAAAAAATTCGAGGAAAGCTTTAGCATCTGCAACAAAAGAAATATTGAGTTTTGATTCAAATGGCACAACACCAATAGGTTTTTCGGGTAGAACTGTTCCATCCTCCACAAAGTGTAATTCCTCTAAGCATGAAATCGGTACCAGGGTAAGCCAGTGTGCAATTTTCTTCCACTGCTGAAAAGTAGGAAACGAACATAAGTTTGTTTATATGACCCGTGGGAGTGCATATTGTCATCTGATGTTGGTTTCCGCGGGTGACTTGAGCTGTGACTTCACCATTGCGCGATTGACACGAAATATTTACGTATGCTGCCTATAAACAATTGTAACAGCCCACTATGTCCAAAGTAGCGATGACGCATATTGTGTTTTTCCGCTTCGACACCAATTTCATATTATCCGCGATGATGTGCAGCTGTATAGCGCTTCCCATGTTTGTTTTAGCGACGATTTCATCTTGACGTTTTTGAAATATCATCATATTCTTTATGATCAGCGGCACACTTGATGTCTGAAACGCCTTTTTTTACTATTCCATCACTGCAAGAGCATGACGCATGATTCATCGCTGGCGCGCACGTGCAAACGTTCGATGGGAAAGAGCATCTAAATGCCTCTGCCTCTGAAGCGTTAGCGCATTGCAGTTGTCCGATCGTGTGCGGGATCATTTGTCCTCAACACGCTGGTTTCGTTACTGCGGTTACGTTGCCATCTATGACAAAATGTCATACCGAAAATTCGTAGCTCTGGTAACATCGTTCCAATTATAGACAGCCTTACAGAGTTCCAATCGTACGTTTGCTTTGCCTCTGTTACAGGCGAACATCGATACTTTCAATCTTTCTTCCTTGTTCTTTCGTAATCTTCGCTTCTACTGTGAATTCCCATGCAAGGCAGTTGAACACTGTATACAATTGCGGCGACTGAGGAAGTGCATAGTAGCGATAAAAAAGGCAACTATCCATGCAAAGAAAACAACCTCCACAAGTCAGGCAGTCACAGCTAGCTGTGCAGAACAGCCAACTGTGGCTGCCTGACTTGTGGAAGTTGAAGCTGTATAGCCTGGGTGACCATTGACGGTGGGTGCAAGTTCTTCTATTTTATCGATTGTTCGGTGGTGTCGCATGTATGGAGCTGGCAACTTCCTGCAAATCGACATCTGTGAACTGATTCTACGTAGAACTGGTGGTCCCGTGTGTAGAATTCGATTTTTTTGGCATTGAAAGTGAACTCCCATTAATCTTATGGTGATCTTTCCGACGGGGATGTTTTTGTTGTTTTTAATAACGAAGCATGTTTCTTGATCGAGCGGTTGTAACGTCACAGTTGTCGCTTGATCGAAAGTGCAAGTCTCACGCTCGTTGTTTTGAATGCAAGCTTCTTCGGAGGCTTAAAGGGACACTACTTTGAAGCAACACCTTGCCGATGCTGCAAAGTAAAAAATGGCGATAAAGATCTTTTTGCAATTTCCTGTATAGAGCGGCAAGCATGTGCCATTTTGTCGGAAAAATGAAGCTCATATCATTCTGAAAATGAAGTGCACAATCTTCACTGGAAGCTTGATCATGAAAAGTAAGATCTTAGTGCCGCCAAAATCATACACGTCATGACTAAAAGAGCGACGATTGAACAAAAATAGCAGCGGCTTGTGTTCCTGTCCAGCAATCTGGATTATATAGTAGCTCCAAGCAAACTGTACAATCAATCAGTTCACATACCGGGTATGAATGACATTTTACGTCTCCTTTTTGAATAAGGGCTCCGTATGTCTACGATGACACCGATGCGGTGTACGCAGAAACAAAAAGACTATTCGGGAAAACAAATGCTAGAGTTTCTTAGATTTTGAATAAAATGACGTAATTCGCAATCCAAACTTCTGTCGCATTTGTAAGAGTGATGATAATTAGCTTGATCTCTCCCTTTGAACAATGTGCTGAATTCCTTCCTAATCTGGGAAGCGTGAGGTGACCGTGATACTTCTTTACCATGACTCCCCAAACTCTCACAAGAAAGATACGTTTGACGCTGTGAAAACAGCACTTGGTGTTGCAAATGTGCAAAATAATGTGGCATTGTCATCACATTTGTCTCCATTGCAAAAGTAGGACGACCATTATAGGAAATTTTGCTTCTCACTGCGGTCCGTTTTCGTCGAAACAGAGATAATTTGCGTAAACAGAGATAGTCGAGGTAATTCTTGATGGCAATGTGAAGTTCGGGAACCGCGAGCGAAGTACCGTCGTATAATTCAACTTGGTTGAACTTTCCTAAGCGTTTTTCTTTGTCGCATGCTGAAGAGGGTAAAAATGAGCATACGTGAGATGGATGATATGTTGCTGAATGCATTGGTACATTTTGGAGCTTCGAGGCAAGTCGTCGGGGGCTTGAACTGAATGAGCATGATGTTGCCCATGCAGGACGGCAAGGACAAGGTAGTCCGCAAAGTCTCTGTTAGGAAGGGGGAATCTGCCCGGATCACTTCTTTAGGCATGATGACGGAAACCCGCACAGCTTTACCTTTCCAAAAAAAAGTGCCTTGTTATGGCCAGTCCTTTGCTAATACACTTTGTGGCGTTTATGCTCGTCTTTGGTGTATTGATTTCCACTGGACATCGCGGATGTGCTCCTGTTGAATGGATAAGCATTATACTTGGGTCCGAATCGAATAGAAATTCGATCATTCGAATAAAACATTCGAATATATTCGTATTCGAAATTCGATATTCGAAGTTCTTCCATTTTCGAATAATATTTGAAACTCGAATAATCAAAAAACAGGGTTTCGAATGAAATTCGAAAACTCGAATAATCAGAAAACGAGGTTTCGAGTATTATTCGAAAACTCGAATAATCAAAAAACGGGGTTTCGAATAGATTTTATTCGAATGTTTTATTCGAATGCTTTTTCGAATTCGTATTCGAATGACTCCGTATTCAGATTATTCGACTTTGTTGCAAAGCCAACTGCTGAGTATCAAGCTCACTTCGTCCGCTTTTTTTTTCTTAAAACTCGGTAATGCATCTTTTGCGACCGTTATATCTTTGAATTGTATGGAGAGTCGCATTCTTCCGACTGCTTGCGACTAAAAAAATCATATGTGGATTTTAATTGATGTAGAAAGTAGAGCAAGCCCTTTGCTTCTACATTGTTGATGCTGATAAGAAATAAAGTTAATTCTGGTGTACATCAGTCTCTTTCAGACACACTGAAGAAGAATCTTTTGGGCACAGCATAAAAATTTATATCGACTGCTTTTTAGATCGTCCATAATGGGTAAAATATGACTTTTTGCTGATGTATAGACTAGATGCCGACCGACCGACTCTATCGATTTTTGGGGAATTTTGAGCTGCGGGGCTGAGAGTTGGTACAACGGGGTAAATGAGGATACTGATTGAAACCGAAATCTATTTTATCGATTTCTGCAATTTTTGGAAAATTTTGAGCTACGAGTTGGTATAGGGGATACCAGGGAGCTGATTATGATTGGATCGGCTCTAGCCAGATATGTCGGCAAGTTTGAGATGTGACTGCTTTAGTTATTCGATAAATCATTCAAATATTTATTCGAAATTCGACTTGCAATTTCGAATATGTTCGATATTCATTCATTCAATATTTTTGATTTTCCGAATTTATTCGGAATTCATTCATTTGATATTTTTGATTTTCCGAATTTATTCGATATTCGTTTATTCGAAATTTTTCCTTTTCGAATCTATTCGATATTCATTCATTTGATGAAAAATCCTCGAATTGCCCAAGTTTAATAAGCATGAGTGTTAGCGCGGTGACCAGTAGGAGATGTGTCTGATTTGCAGCTAATTTCGATCTTGTTATCATAGGATGTTGATTTTGTGTTCCTCTTCGTGATGTTTCTTGTCTGCTAGTGGTGTTTCCTAAAAAATCTTGTTGCTCCTCTTGAATTGCGAGTTTTTGAAATAGATTGTGGTCGTGTTATGCGTCTGATGGTAAGCGTATTTCCGCTGATCTCTGGTAATGATCGCTTGAAGAAACAACTTGTCCGATCTTTCAATGCCCTCGTTCAAATAATTTCTTCTAAATTGACACAACATCATTCTTTTTGGTTTTGCATTCGCAGATACTCTGGATGTGGATGTCTATCACGAAACTGTTCTCTGAGACTAATCAAATATTCTGACATCCATCACTTCCAGAACCTTTCCAGTGTTGTTTTCAGAAACATCCAGTCCTCTAATAATCTCTCTTTCGTTGTAGAAATTGGAACAAAAGGTTGATTTTTTTCATACATTCCCTGGAGAGAAAGTCCATGGATAAAAAAATCGATAGGCCGTAACGGCATGGTTCTATCATTTTGTACGATGTACATCAGCGGTCGGTGATTTAATATTTTCTCCGTTTCTTTTGCGGGAGTTCGTAGTTCTTCAATGTTGAGTATCCGATTATTTAAAGCGTGTTCCGAAGTTTTGAAAATATGCACCATTTTTTCATACAATCCTCCCTGCCACGCGCTGAAGCTGGGAATAAATTTAAAATCGATCATTTTCTGTGCGCAGTAGTTAATGATGTCGTTATCTTCGTTATTCTTCGGCTGTAAACAATCTTGTAGTTCATTGATTGATCTGAAGCTCTTCGCATTATCGCAAAGAATCCATCTCGAATACGCGGTGGTGGCGAAAAATTGACGTAGTGCTTGAAACAGGGTCTGCGTGGACATGTTCAAAAGTAGATCACAACGTATATTGCTCTCATATGTAGACATGTGATGAGTAGAATCCAGTATTTTGTCGTCTAGTACGTCTTGCAGAGAAGTGGTCCTGCATAGTTCATTTCCAAATTCTCAAAAGGATATTTCGGCCTTTGTATTCTCTGAGGTGGATGCACTGGAAATGGTGGTGCTGATAAGGTTGTGCTTCATAGCGTTTGCAATGGAAGCATAACCCATAGATCACTCGTTTTACCGTTAGCCTTCCCTTTGGAATCTATACTCTGCGACGTAATCCATTCAGAGTATAACTAACCTCGCTGTGGTTGTTCTTTCGAGCATGTGTACTACGAACATCGAGGTTATGTAGCTTTCTCGTGGTAGGAAGACTGGGTAGATCGTTTCGATAGGTGGCTCTGCGTTCAGAATTCTTACTTTTGATTTCCACAATGCTTCCTGCTTGTCGTAAAAGAAACTCAAATGTTGTTTCGTCTCTTTTGATGGTGGATACTGCAAAATTGCAAATCGGAAAATAATCCTTTCTGCACTTTTGTATAGTATTCTTTTTTTTCTTCTTCATGACAAAGAGTGACACCTTTTGCATCATACGTAATAGTCGCGTCCAGGAACTGAATCTTCCCTCAGTAATGATTACATTCGGCTGCTTTTACGTCGCGACTTCACTTTCTTGCGAGAGGAAGATTTTCTCAGTCGATCATCGGTGATATCGACTGGCCACTGGTCTTCAGGTTGACATAGGATATTTGAACCTTTTTACCAGAGATCAAATGACTTTAGATCCGTGATATTTGCACCTCTGCTTCCAACATCAGCAGGGTTCGTCTCGCCAGAAATGTATCGAAGTTGAGCATTCAGAGCATTTTCTCGTGTCGTTGTAACACGATTCCGGATGAAGACAGACAAATGTTTGTCGCTTTTGATCCAATAAGCGCGATACTGCTGTCGGACCATATGACCGACTTTTCAGACTCGATTTCGTCTGCGTAGCTGATGTGCTTTAGAAGCTGTGATCCAAGAGCAATGGCTGAAAGTTCTAATCTGGGGATAGAGATGGACCTTTTTGAAGGCGCTAATCTGCTTTTTGACATAACAATTGAGCTTCTCCGCTTTTCTTTTTGAACTTGATACGCTACTGCACAGTACCCCATGCTGGAGGCATCGGTGAAAACATGCAACTGAAAGGGATAACTTACTCAGACATTCGCCATTGACTCCCGCAGGAGATCCGCCCACAAAATAGGTGTTCGCACCAAAATCCAATGCACCAGCGAGAGTCATCATTTAATTTTATCCCGATTTTCTTGCCATTTTGTCCCGAAGTGCAGGCGCATGTTTGAACGAGTACAACTTCAAATCATTGAATTCATTCTGTATTGCTGCCGAAAGCGTCAGTTTCATTTTCAACTCAACTTCCAAGGAAGCTCCGCTCTTATTTTCTGAGTCACACATAAGCCAGGCTAACCATTGTTTTTGCACCCTAGGTAAGTCCAGGTTTCTTGCAGGGGAGTTTGCAATGCTCAAACTGCCAACAGTATTGAGTTTATGTACAGTATTTGGCCAACGTCCATCGGCCGAAATATAAGATGCCCCAATCAAACAGAGCCTAAAACTTGTTGAAAGGCTTTGTTTTCGCTGCATTTTTTAGAAGTACTATCAGGAGGAAAAAATCATATTTCTTTCTTATTTGAGTGTCATCTCTTCCCTCTGAGAACTTCAAAATTGTTTTTTTACGGTGAATCCCTATGCCGTTGGGGTTATTTTTTGAGGCGAGTCCAGGAGTGATAAGTATTTTGCAAGGTAGCTCATCTCTGTATACTTGGGTTAGGTGTAATTTGGCGAGACTAAATTCTAAAATTTTAGTTAGAAAAAACACAGTGTTTTCCTTTTGTTAGTACATCTGAAAAAAAAAAACGGCTAAAACAAAGCCTTATAGGAAGGTTTAGGCTCTGTTTGTTTGAAGTATTTTTTGGCCGATGGACGTTGGCCAAATACTGTACGTCTATTTCAACCCTTCATGCTGGCTTTTCAAAGGTGGAAATCTATAACAGTGTGATTTTCAGTACTTCATTAATATTATATTAGTTTTCCACCTCATGACATCATGTTTATGTTTTCTTCTATTACTATTGCGGCTTGTAGAGGGCGTTCTCCACCTTGTCATTCACTCAATCCTCACATCGAGCTACATCTTCAATTTACCTAATGCTTTTATTTAATCATCAGTGATGAGAACTTATAGGGATGTTTATATTAGGTCGTTTCAAAAGTAATTTCGCTTTTTCAAACGGGCGCCACATTTGATGGAACAAAGGTTCCTAAGTGATCTTGGAAGCGTTCTATGCAGCATTTCATTCTCTTTCTAATGGTCATGAAATTATTGCAAAACAGTCAATGAGCTTTCAGAAAATAACCAAAATCTGCGACCCATGCTTTTTGAGATGGTCAAGTTTCACGATTTTTTAAAACTTTCATATCAATCCTCAAAAGGAGTTCAAGTAAAGATTCGATAGAGTAAACCTTACAGAATTCAATACTACTTTTATTCTCTTTCTTGTAACTCGCTGTAATTTTTTAAAAGATTTTTTAACAGAAACATCGGATTTTGGCAGGCCCACTTCAACCACAATCACATCAAACATCATGATTTTTTCGGAATTTGAGACTACCAAGATGGTGCTATGAGTTAGCATTAATTCTACAAAGCAAGTGAGGGCTTACGGATTCGAAATATCAAATTTCGAGTTTTTCGGGTACAGCCTGGGGCTCGCCAAAAAAATGAGTTATGATGTTTTCTCCCCGGAAACTAAATGAATCGGAAACAAAAAACACCTGTTAGAAAGAGGAGAAAATGCTGCATCGAATAGTGCGCGAGCTGCTCTTCTTTTGATGTTCTATGAGGATTTAGCTGCCCAGGTGTGGAAATCGGTAGCATCAGTTAAAATTCTGTTAAAAATGTATGACAAGCTATGGAAGGGAGAAAAAAGTAGTTTTGCATTCTGTAGGGTTTGCTCTATAAAGGCGTTACTTTAACTCCTTCTGAGGATTGATACGAAAGTTCTGAAAAATTGTGAAGGTTGACCATCTCAAAAAGCATGGGTCGCAGATTTTGGTTATTTTCTGAAAGCTCATTGGCTAGTTTGCAAGAATTTCACGACCATTAGAAAGAGAATGAAATTCTGCATCGAATGCCTCCAAGATTTCGTAGAAACCTTTGTTCCGTCACATGTGGTTCCCGTTTGAAAAAAAACGAAATTACTTTTGAAACGACCTAATATGTTCATTACTTAAAGATAACCCAGACATCAAGGAAAGAAACAAACTAACAGTAAACACAACAAAATTTTGCTGCGGCAGTGTACATGACATATACTGTCTACACCATGTACGTGGTCATGGACACAACATGACCACTTGCTGCGCAAGGGTCATAAACACTCTTGTATAATCACGTGAATCAGCATTCCCAGGCGCATTTACTGATATAGATTTAATCATAAGAGCTTAGCTCACCAGGGTTTCTTCTCTGGCGAGGAAATTCTTTTATGCTAGTAGTAATTTTTGTCATGTACTTCTGGAGGAGCACATTACAACAGATCCTTTTGCTCGACTCGAATTTGCCGTTTACAATGAGCAAAACGAGGTTAAAGCTGCTGCTATCAATGCTTTAAACTTAGTGCAGATATTTAATCTTTTTTTTATCTTTCGACTGGCAAACGCCTCAATCTGCGCAATGCTTTTGACTAAAATCTGCGGCCAGCTTTATAGAATTCAAAGAAAGACAATATCTTTCTAAGCTTTAATTATTTTGCTGATGCAACATATGTATATGGTTCCTGGAGTTAATAAGCTCTCTCTATGTTGTTGTTCGTAACCGCTAAGTATCTTTCATCAAATTATATGCGAAACATGGTATAGAAATAAATTTGCAACTTATGACAGGCATGTACTCTTCCGACGAAGAATATACTCCGAACTACTTAAGCCTCTCCGCTTCTTTTCTTGGTTGGCTTACAAAATGCGGCTTCCCTATCTTACAAACGAAAACTTCAGACGACGAAAACTTGGACAAAGAAAATCAACAGGAACAATTCTCGCAAACGCCGTATGGGCACTAAAAGTTCTCCAACAGTTTCTTGTGGGTTGCAGCCACAAAAGATACTCGCTTCTTCTACATCTTCCACAGGTAAGCTGTTGCGTTCATGTCGTTCCAATGTCTGGAAAGGGATGTAAAGGAGTGTTTTAGGTGCTTTAAAGTGAGTTCTGGAGGAGAACACTGTGTCGCTTGCGAAGTTAGGGAGGGTTGACGACTTTGACATCACTGTCGAAAATGAGGTGATATATATACATGTTTTGCTGAGAGGCATAGGGATCATTATGTAGTTTAAAGAGATGTTCACGTCAAAGATAAGCGATATCAAAAGTAATATGCAGCATGTGAAAAACATGCAAACAAGCGTCAAAACGGTACAGTGTTCTTCAGACTCGGTTGTCCGAGCTCTTACTTGTGTCGTAAAAAAACAAACAAATATTATAGCAGGATTGTCCTTAACAGTAAGCGTGACTTTACCGGGTTTAAGGATAGCAATTGGCTTGTCTGCAGAACTCCCAACGGAAATTCAAAACTACGCCTGTAGGCATAGCGGCAAGAAGGGAGAATTTGATCATCTTAGAGACCTTCCTTCCACCTTCCACCTTCCATCTTTCTTGAAAAGTAGGTCGATGTGTTTTCAAGTACATTAACTCCAATAACTGATTTAGGTTTTGTGCTTGACGCTTTGGGCCTGTACCGCCACAAACTCTTGCGGATCCCAAATGAACATAAGCAAAATCCAAACAGGTATGTATATTCTCGAAAGACCTTCATGTGCACTAGAGTTTGAGTGGTGGATTTCTCCAGGAGAAAAGAAACGACGCTCGCGAGAAATTTTTTAAGAAGCTTTCGGAGGCAAGAGTGGATTGGAGTGGCCGTGCAGGAATAGCAATAGGGAGAGCACTGTGAGTCCTCACACTGTTGACAGATGCGATACTTTTGAATTGTACTTTTGCAGCGCAGACATCCGCACTTACCATTTTGACCCTGAAAGAGACGCGCTTCTTCCGTCAAACGTGATTTATTGTTTTATATGATCACTGGTGTTGATAATTTCTGATTTTCAGAAAAAGCGTGTCGTCATCGAAGGCAGCGAAGGGAGTAGTATCACTAAGGAACTAGTGATTGAGAAGGCTGAATGCGTTGGAGATGAAATTGAAGAGATTAAAGAAGCCTGGTAATATTATAAACATTTTTGTTACTGCTGCATTTCGTATCTTCGTGTCGTAGTGTAGAGCTCCTGAACCTTATGTTCGCTGCTTTCTATGCATTGTATTTCCATTTGTTGTAAATCCTGCCGGGAAGATTATGTGGTTTTTGTTGATGAATTTGTTGACGTTTGACTGGGTTTTACGAGCAGAAGAATAACAAGCGTGAGAATTGAGATCCAGAGAGACCAAGGGCACAAGATAAGTGAAAAAGGAGGCGTGAAAGAAGAGATAGAGGACGCAAAAACCCTTTATAAGGGCCTAGACCGCATGCTTTGAACGCGATCGGAACATTATGATGTCTCCTGTCTCCCGCAGGTGTTCCGATTTTGTCCAGAATGTGTCGGTCGGGACACCTGATTTTGTCGCGCACTTTTGTTTCGAAACAAAATCAGGTGTCTTGATTTTGTCCCGACACCGATTTCGGGAGTCGCGCAGGCATTCCGTGACTACACCTCATTTTGTCCTGCGGGAATCAATGGCGAATGTCTGAGTCTGTAATTCACTCACGATCAGCTGTCGAGGAATCGAGATGATCGGGATGGTTCATTTTGCAGTGACTGATTTCCACATTTCAGTCACATCGTCAGGGTCTTAGCGAAAATTTTTTTTACACCATGACTGGAAAAAGACTTTGCTCCTGACAAAACGGGAAAACCCATCCCATTGGATCAAATGTGCTGATTTTCAAAACTTTGCGCTTCGTCCATATGCTATCTTCTGACGGCGTCGTTGGTAGTCGTGCAGCCAAAGTATCTTTAGCTGTGTCCCATAAGATTCCAAAATTTTGTTTTGAATGACCATTTTCTCGTCTTCCCTCTCTTTTAGAAACTGATTGAGTTTCGAAGTTACTGATACACTGACGTAAGTTCATGCCTGCTTTTTGGAAAAGCTGCTTGGAATCTTCGTAAAGGTTCTCTCCTTCCTCAACCGTGTCCACTCCATGGAAGATTTTGTCGACATACGTATTTTTCAAAATCTTTTGCAACAACGGTGTATCGGCTATTCGCAGGTGGTACTAAAATAATCCTGCAAGCAGGAAAAAAAAGCAGTCAATCCAAAAAGAACACGTCGAAATTTGTAAGAATTGATATTTTCAGGTGTAAACGGTCCTCCTGAATCTTTCACCCAGAGAAGGCGCCTAAGGCTCCTACTTTCTTCATTCAATTCTATCATAAGGAATGCTTTCTCAATGTCGCTGGAGATAAGAATTTTCGGAAGTTGTATTCGGAATAAAATTTCTGCAATGTCAGGAAGAAACACTGGGCCTTTGTAGAGTAGATCATTCAAACTTGGATTTCCTTTTGATTTGGCCGAATCGTCATAAACGAATCGTAGCGTAGTGCTTCGTTTTTCCTCCGAAATCACGGCATGGTGCGGGAGGTAGCGACATAGTTTGGATAGTTTTGGCTTGGCCACTTCTTCAATAATCCCTTGTTCTTGTATCAAGGCGTGATATCTATTCAGCGTTTCGGGACATTGCTGCAAGTGCTTCATATAATGGAGGAATCTGGCGTAAGCGAGCTGAATGTTGTTGGGAAGGTCACTTTTATCTTTTTTGAATGGGAGTTGCACAACGTCGACCCTCGATCTCGTCAATTAGATCGTTTCGTTGATTCTCAGGCAGCATTTATTGTCATCCTTACTGTAGGAGTCATGCACATCATCATGCAGCCAAAGTTTCGTACCAGCTTATCAAGATTTTCTTCTTAGAATTCGCTTGCACTAAGGCAATGCTCCATGTTCTTGCTTTGCCACAACGTTTTTCGCGTGGTAATGTCGCCCACAGAAGAGTGAACAAAATGCATTGCTGATCGACTGGATGTAAAAATCGTCAAAGAAGAGGTCCCAAAAACAATCGGCGCCAATCAGAAGTGAGGGTTTCTTTTCCGTGGAAACAATAGTCGAGGAATCTTCAGAATTTTGTTGTACAATCTTCAACTCTTTTGTAAATGTTTCGATGGCCTTAACGCACAAAATTTGGCCTCCCTTGCTCGTATAAACCCCAATACTACGAAGCGTTGTGAGAAGAGAAGAGGATTAAGAGAGGCAAATGTGTATAATGATACCTCTTCCATTTGGCCTTCTGATAGGTGAAGATCGTTAGCGAGGTCCGTGGTGATACAGCTTCTGCTGGATCCTCTGTCGAAGAATGCCATGGTGGTGAATTGCTCGTTCCGTGTTTCGGGATTGAACACATCGACATTAGCGCACATGAGTAGAATCGGCTGTCGGGTGGGTGACGTATGCTGAACGACGGCTACAGATTCGTTCTGTTTGGTGGTTACCTGTGGCCGTGGTTCCCATTGGGAATTCCCTCGACAAAGCGCACTTGCGACGTTTCTATTGATCTTCTGTTGCTTCCTCTGTCTTCAAGTAAACGGCGTTGTTGATATGTCTGATGGGGTGGGGGCCGATTTTGCAGGCAAATAGACGTATGATGACGTTTGGCGCATTGTTGGCAAGTTCTTGTTGACGGACATTCTTTGGTGCGATGCTTTGGCGAAAGGCAGTTGAAGCACAGCTTTCTCTCTTTTATCACTTGTATTCTCTGCAGCTCAGTCTGCCATGTGGTGCATCTGATGGCATTATGCTCTTTGGAGTCGCAGAAGGAACATGCCCTAATCCTCTGCGGAAGCGACCTGATGTTTTCATTCATTCTAAAAGTTCTTCGAGGGAGGAAACCTCTTTTATACGGAGCTATACGGAGTCGATCTTTTGCGTTGTGCGTGTGAAGCGAAGTAAGTGTCTTTACATCGATCCGTCCCCTTGTTGTGATACTAATTTCTTAAAGCATTGCCCCTTTATGCACGATATCCGTTATCTGAAGTATTAGGTTGATGCAGAATTAATGGCCGATCTTCCAAGCCTTTCTTCAGGCCAACTTTTTTCCATCAGAATGTCTTCTTGAAGTACCAAGTTGTCCGGAAATTGATGCAGGTTTTGAATTCCAACCGCAATAAGTCAGACACTTCTCATTTCTAAAGAGGTTGCAAAACACCGTTCGATAGAGCAAAGCAATCTCTACAAGGTGGCGATCTTGCTTTAGCAACAACTCTGATCCACCACGAGTTTCGAGCCAAAAACAAAAAAGATTCAACTGTCCGAAAAATTAAGAAAAATCGTAACTCAGTTCCTAAAAATCCTACAATAATTCTTACTTGCTCACGTAAACACTTTCCACATAAAACATCCATATACGCCTTTGCCGTATTTTTCCCTCCTTTAGAAACCAAAAAAAACGAAAATTTTCGTGCATTTGTCAAAGTAATGCTGTGCCGTCCCCACATATGTAGTTGTATGCCACAAGCTTGTAGAAGTACAGGCTTGAATTTCCAGCTTTTTACAAGCTTTAGTTCTCGAGAAATATCGAGTACAGTTTTCCCTAATCATGTGGTCCAAGCTAAAATTCAAATTTCTCGAGAACTAAACTTGTAGAGAGCTGAAAATTTACGTTTGTACTTCTACGGGTCTGTAGTATACAATGACTTATGTGGGAACGGCACAGCATCACATTGGCAAATGCACGAAAATTTCCGTTTTTTTGATTTTTAACAAAAAAAAAACGTACGGCAACGGTGTATATAGATGCCATATGTAAATTGTGTCGTGAGCAAGTTAGAATTTTTGTAGGATTTTTATGAACTGAGTAACGATTTTTCTAAATTTTTCGGGCAGTTGAATCTTTTTAGTTTTTGGCTCGAAGCTCGTGGTAAATCACAGCTGTTGCTAAAGCAAGATAGCTTTCTTGTAAAGCTTGCTTTGTTCTATCGAATGGTATTTTGCATACTACCTAGCAATAAGAAGTGTATGACTTATTGCGATTGGAATTCAAAACCTGCATTTTCCGGCCAACCTAATACACATAGCATATCACTGAAAAGCTGCATTCATGCTCCATCTACCGGTGGTCAAAAGATGCTTCCTTTCTCATCTTTTACAAAGTTACTGAGCATCAAACGACCGCATCCGAATTCAGAATTTTATTGCATTCACTTTTGTGGCCACAATTCAAGAACGGATGCGGCACCTCTTCGGAAATTTTGCTATTGTATTAGGTCGTTTCAAAAGTAATAAAAAGGCTCCACATTTGATGGAACAGAGCTTTCTGAGAAATCTTGGTAGCATTCGATGCAGCATTTCATCCTCTTTCTAATAATTATTTATGTTGCAAAACAGTCAATGAGCTTTCAGAAAATAACCAAAATCTGCGACTTATGCTTTTTGAGATAGTCAAGTTTCACAATTTTTTAAAACTTTCATATCAATTCTCGGAAGGAGATCAAGTACTCAGACAATTAAAGGCTCTCAACCGGCCTCACCAAAAGCGTGTTGCCTTATCGTCGCCACTTTTCGCTTCCCCTGAAAAACTTTGCTATAATTGGCAGCGAGCGGGCTGCCAATTCTTCACGCGAAGCGAAAGTGGCTGCCATGCCTTATCGCATAAGTGAAAAATCAAATTGACAAAATCGCTGAACCCGTGCTCGCGAACTGGGCTGTATCGAAAAACTTAAAACTTGCACATTTCGTCTGTGCTACTAAAAACGTCCTAGCATGTCGTAATAGGTCGACAGCAAAACTCTGTGACGTCTTTATTGAGTTTTTGTAAATATGTTAGGTTGGAAACTAAGTTTTGCAACTGGTCTCATAACTTCTCTCCCACTCAACATGGCGCACTCAAATTTTGCCTCTGCGTTGGTTGTTACTTAAGCTACAAGCGCAGCTGCTGTCCTACCAAATTCTGACGTCGCAGTGAGGGTACCGGTAGGTGCATGGTATGAAGGGGAAAAATTCAAAGTTTGACGGATTTGGCTGAAACTTGACGTAGGGGTGTTATCCTACATGCTGATTACGAAAACGATAGTGAAATTACGTGATAAGTGCTTTTTTGCAGGATTACTGTAGGTGTATGATATGGGGTCTCGCCCTAAACAAGGAAAAAGGCGTTGAATCTACAAATGAATGTGATATTCGAGTTTGGCAGGTCAAATAACCTTACTATGTAAAGTCTTGGCAAAATTTGAGCTTTGGACTCTTTAGTCATTGACAGTCGTCCCCAGCAGCTCTTGCGTACATCGACTCGTTCGACTTTATGAGAACGCCAAATCTCGACATGGCCCTAAATTTTGTTTTTTTCTTGCTATGCCAAAGGAGTCAACTTCCAGCAATAATTTGTAGACGAATTCGGATTACTGCGCATGGTCTAGGCTGCCAAAAGCTTCATTTTAGCTTGAAACCCCAAAAATTCTCAAATTTGACTAGTTTTCGAAAAACGCCTGAAACTTTTCTATTTCGTGTTCAAAATTTAGACAATTTGTGCTGGCTTGTAAATCACATTGCCTTCTACATAATGCCAAAGTTTGAGTGTGCCATACCCAAAGAGAGTGAAGTTATGAAACCAGTTGCAAAACTTTGTTTCCAGCCTAATAAATAACTTTGAAATGAGCGTGATCAGTGGTAAATCCCGTTCGGGATCATACAAATAACGAATTACCTCAGCTTATACAGCAAAGTGCTGCTACTCATTGTGCTACAATATTAGGTTAGTAGACCCTCCAATAGATGAACAAATAAGGAAGATCACAGATTCTCAGAACACCGAGCTATGAAGCGGAAACTACCTGTCTGGGTAACTTACCCGGATGGGCGATTGTTGAATACCGCCCCTGATCACCACTTTCAATTAGCTCACGCCTTCCCGAAGCAAAGCCAGTTGATTCGAATGGTACTATATACAGGGCTCATCAGCAGCAGTGTCGGGTGCATTAACATCTCCGACTTGCGCAAAACTTTGCATCTCTTTTTCAAACATGCTCTCTGGTTACTTTCCCACCGCGAGCATGGGAAAGGCGGAGCCTCGTTCGATTGGACATTGTTGTAGAGTGCCATTATGCTGCTTGTATGATATTGTACGCCAGCCGCTCACTGCCGCTACGCGGCAGGTGCGGCTGGTCCGGAATGGTAGCGCTGATGAGGCGATCGACGTCGGCTGCTGTGCGAGGTTTCGAGTCGTTGTCCAAGATGAAAAGGGAGTGCGTGTGTGGCAACTTTTGCTTCTGCCACTCGAAAACATACGTAACCTATGACGCGGCCGAGGGTGGGTTTTATGAGAAGTAGCTTCATGAGGGTGTCGAACTTGCACGTGTAAGCTCTCGCAATCACGCCAGAACGGTCGGTGGCAGTCTGTCCTGGCTGAAGGCTCTCTTCAATTTCCCGACATTTGGGGTTACATGTAAACGTTATGAAGAAGTCGGCTTGCCATATTTTGGGACAATGGTCATGGCGTCCTGGTAATCTTGTAACATAGAGCGCGGACTTTCTTTAATTTTGGCTGGCAAAATGATTCGCTTCCCCGGTGGTCCATTGCTACCGTCGTCAGTGGAGATGAAGTCGAGTAGCGACTGGTACATATCGCTACGGCTTGATGAGTGCGGATATAGTCAAAGCGGTTCCGCACCGTCTTAGCCCAAGCGTCGACAATGAACTGCTGCGTAAGTGGGCCTCCGTGATGAATCAGATAAAACTTGCCAGGCCTGACTTGGAGCAAGTAGAAGTAGTATTCCCATTGAGATATGCAGAAGCGTCGACGGGCGTGATCCCTCTTCTTCAGATCCGGGCTCCAGCCAAAAATTTTTCTTGAAAAAATACCGCAGAGGGATCGGCAAGAATGGAAATGTTTAAGATCTTCTGAACTGCGTTGAGATATGGATGTACGGCGAATTCGCGATGAGCGGGAACGACCGTCTTCGCCGACGTAAACAACGGCCACCTCGTTGGATGTAGGGGCGTTATAACGACGACGGTCAAGGAAAAGGTCCACCTCGGAAACCATACAAACTTGCTCAGCACTGCAGTTCTTCCTTGATGCGGCAGCTTCTTCTTCCCTAAGCTCCTTGTCCATCATCTTGTAAGATCGAGCGAAAAAATTAACACGATGTATCAGTGCACTTAACAATCGCACCACGTCGGGATCACATTCCGAGTTCGCAGGGTGACCGAGACGCTCCCCGGCTGTTTGTGTCGTGTCTAGAGTGTACCGCAGCACCTCAGGGGGCGAGATGAAGAGGATTGGAGTAGTCGTAATTTGGCCGTGGACTTTGAAGACCCAGGCACCCTGACCGGAAGGCAAGTCGACTTTGGCACTCATCGATGCTCATCGCCAGCGCAGAATTGAATTGGCGTGCTTGCGGTGGAAATTTCGGGAAGGGTCGTCGTTGCCAATGAAGAGCTGTTGCAACTCTGTAAAAAAATTGGCGAACTTCTCTTCGATAATGAGTTGCCAAAGTTGTAGCACACATTAATGTTATCACAGCCATTAGGGACTTCAGCACGAAAAAATGCGGCGCTACAATGGAAGCAAATAACATCCAACTTGCCGAGGTAGTGGTCAGTGACGAAAGACACATCAGCAGGTAGTGTTGTTCATGATATCATTCACGCTTAGAAAGATTTCATCTCGTGCAGCCGGTGCCTCATGGTTACGGCGAAGACGGCTACGCAAGGCTTCAAAAGTACGTCTTGCAGCAGTACGGCTCGGGTACTCTGTGCGAAGTGCATCTCCGACTGGGATGTAGAAATGGTCTCCTCGGATCGTCCTTGACGTGTGCCGCTTCGTCTCCTGAACGGAGTGAAACTTGGTTATGCTGGCGACAATGCAGTAACTTACGTGCATCAGGGTAAGTTCTTCTTGGGCCTCTGGTGCTTCCTGGCTATGGTGAAGACGGTTATGTGTAGCTGCGGAGCTCCGCCTTGCGCCACGTGCTCGAGTTCTCTGCGCAATGTGCATCTGCGAGATGGGAGTGGAGGTAGGTGCCGATTCAAACATTACTTGTTGCCGCGAGTCAAGCAAGGCGTCCGTTAAGCTGTGGTTCTGTTGCCGTTGACGAAGACGACGTTTACGCATTGAGGCAAGACGCCGTTGTCGTGCCTCTGGTGTCCTCGGCTACGACGAAGGCGGCTACGCATGGCCTCAGAAGTGCGCCTTGCAGCGGTACGGGCTCGGGTTCTCTGGGCGATATGCATCTGCGACTGAGGTGTGGAGGTGGACGGTCCATTTTGTAGAGGGTCAATGTCGGCGTTATGGTCTCGGGAGTGAAATTAGTTGAAGGAAGTACGACCGATGAAGGCATATTATGAATGAACCGTAAGGCCGGGATAGGGTATTTTGATTTGGTGGTCATATGTAATCTCGTGATTGAATCATTTTAATTTTGTTGATGAGCTAAGCAGTCGACAAACCCGTTGCGAAAGGTCAATGCATAGTATCAGCTAGCTCCAGAATGTGACAGACAAAAAATCAAAAAAAGGTAAAAAAGTTTAGTGGTTAAAGTTGTAGATATTTTATTCAAACTAACCATGCTTAGCTATCCCTTCCTGCCAGTTTTCAGCTCAACAGAGAACGAAGCAAAAAATCGATAAATCGATAATGCTTACTTGGCGAAAAACTTAATAACACCCGCTCCGCCTAGAAGTTCATGTGTGCAAAGTTTCGTTTGAATTCAGTGAAGATTTCTTACATCTTAGGCCGATCATGACGAAATTGCTAAGCGAAAAACGCAAAAAATCGAGAAATTGATAGCGCCACTCGGTGATTTTCAGTGAAAAAGCTTAGTGACACCAGCCCCACCCCGAGGTTTATGTGTGCAAAATTTCATCCAAATTCTTTGATTCTTTGTACCATTTGAGGCCGGTCATAAAAAAATGCTTATCCAAATATTATGTAGGTAGTGATATCTCTTGTGTTGTTTACAACCATCCTGAGGGCTATATAAGAGCTTCCTTTTGCGGTAACATTCATTACTCATTCTTCAAATCCTCCATTCCTCGCTTCTGTCACTTGTACCAGTCGCCAGTAAAGCACTGCTGCTACTTGTGTCCCGGAACCACACAAAGATAGAAGACTACAACAGATATTATTAGAGAGCATGCTCACGCAAGAGGTGCAGAGTCCCGCCAGTGGAGATGCTGATGCACCTAACACTGCAATTGATAAGCCCTGTACGCTAGTAAATTTGATACCTAACGTAGTGTACTTGAGTGCCGAGATTAGGCGACAGGATTTGCGCATGTATAAATAGCTACTCCTAAGGTGCGCCTTTTTGCATGCGCAGATTGTTAGCTTATGGCTTTGTTCACGCATTATTCGTACTCCGATCTCGGCACCGCGCGCACATCAAATTTAGCTTCAGATCAATCGGCCTATAAGTGCGAAAATGTAATGTATGAAGAGAGGACGTAGCCGAATTCGTATAGGATAAAGGAGCGGCTATCATAAATACGCATATGCAGTGCTTAGTCAACAGGTTGTTCTCCTAAGGCTTTGGTGGCCATACTTATCCGTGTTTCCGGTGTTATTAGCATTACTCGTGTTATAGTGTCACTAGTGTTACCCGTGTTACCCGTGTTGCTCGTGTTACCCGTGTTACTCGTGTTACTAATGTTACGCGTGTTACTCGTGTTACTGGTGTTACTAGCGTTACCGCTTTTTTTTGCTGTTGAATAATGAAATGATCACCATACAGTCTCATTAACGCAATATCACTGACTGGTGAGTATCAATAGTTACTAACACGAGTAACACGAGTAACACTAGTAACACCGGTAACACGAACACGGATAAAGTATGGCCAAAGCCTAATCTCTCCACTTTCGTCTCCAAGAACATCTTAGTTCGGGGTTAGAGTACGGAGTAATTCAGATATAAAATGCTTTCCTTCAGCAAAAATTTATCACTATAGTAAAATAGCAGGCTGGAACTAAGTTTTGCAACTGCTTTCGTAACTTTAATCTCTTTGGATGTGGCGCGTTCACATTTTGGCAGCATATCTCAGATAATCGCCGGGGGCAGGCGGCCTTGCGATTTATGGGCGGGCGGGCACCGGAAAAATAGTTCGCTGATTTTCTGCGGTCCGCTTGCAGATATTTGAAAGAATTTTAGCGAAATTTTGGACGAACGCTCGGAGGACAAACGCGGTTTTCTTATAGATTAGCTACGGCGCAGCGGCCGCATTCTCGCGGACTTTCCGCGAGAATATGCAAAATTTTCGAGGGCCGCACGGTCCTTTATGGAGGACCGCGCAGCCTTCAGGTACTTTCCGCTGAGAGAAAGTACCTCAAACTTGAGTAATTAAACCATCGATGACACTTCTGCTATGTAGAGTCTCACCTTTGCTCGGCGTACGCCCGAAACCGCTTATAAACCGTCCGAGCGCCAGCTGAAAATTTGACCAGCGCTCGCTGAAAGAGATTATCTGCCGAGCGCCTGCAGAAAATCCTGCGTTGCTGCCCGCTGGCAGAACATGCGCCAGCAAAGGAAGTACCGCTCGCTGAAGGTTTGGCCACGCCCCAAAATTCTGCTGACCGCTTGCAGAAAAGCGCGAGTTTGCGGACCGCCTGTTCCCGGCGATTATCTGAGATAGAGCTCAATGTGTGCTACAACTGCTCACAGCCGTTTGAATTTTGAATGCGAATTAGAAAAATTCCAGGTATTTTTCGAAAACTAGTGATTTTGAGGATTTTCGGGATTAGCCAAATTGAAGCCTTTAGCAGCCATCTGGAATCGTGTATGAATTATTATTAGAGCTTTCTTATTCAGATCAGCAAGAATAAAATAAAATTTAGTCAAATGTCGAATACTGGCGCATTCACAAAGTTGAGCGAGTCCGATATACGCAAGTTGCAAGGGACAGCCGTCAATGACCAAGGTGTCAGAAGCTCAAAATTTGCCGGGACTACACGCAGTAAAGTTATTTGACATGCCAAAGACGAATATTATATTCATTTAAAATAACACCTCTTCCCTTGTTTAGGGTGAAACTTTACATCGTAAACCTACAGTAATCTTACAAAAAAGCCCTTATCACGCAGTTTCAGTATCGTTTCCGTGATTAGCATGTCAGATAACCCCACTATGCTAAGTTTCAGCCAAATCTGTCAAATTTTCAAATTTTTCCTCCTATACCATGTACCTACCGTAACCCCCACTGCGACATCAGAATTTGGCAGAACAGCAGTTGCTCTTATAGCTTACGTCATAACCTAAACGATGACAAAATTTGAGTGCGCCATGTTGAGAAAGAAGAAAATTATTGAATGAGTTGCAAAACTTAGTTTCCAACCTAATAAATTTCAAATTAGCGAAAAGTTCTTTTGGCATGCAAGGACCTCGACTACCGTTGGTATTCTTTGATATTGTTATATGGGTTCATCGCTGAGATGCGTGAAAAATGTTGTAAGTTGATCACCTCTTTTTCTTACCACAGTAGTTTGCATATTGCATTAAGCTAGCGTTTCAAAGCCTCTGAATACTGAATCAAAGCTTGAAATCAACACTGATGAGAGGTAAATTGTAGTAGCAGAACTTCGTGATTATGCTAGAGAGAACGTACATAAGGCCTCATAAAGAAATATATTAGGTTGTCCCGGAAGTTTTGTCGGTTTCTTTCACCGCTCACTAAAACTCACAGAACACCAACGTATGGACGGCCTAGGTACCATTTGATTTAGATTTTTATTCTCTTTCTTACAGTTATACTTGCTCTCTAATATACTCTGTCGTTGCAATGTTATCGCTATGGCTTTTTGAGCAGCTTACAAGGAAAGGATACTTAGTCGAAATCACCAATCCAGATGAGACATACACCATCTTAAAGCGCTTGAAACGCTGATTCCAAATCTGCAGTTTCTAGCTGCGGAGCGGTTTTGTAGAAGGATCTATGAAGGGTGTTCCCCTTTGGGGTTTGGGCGCCCTCCAGCAGTCTCCCTTTATCTGTAAGCACTGTAGAGGAGTATCAGCTGATGGCAACTGACCTAATGCTAAGTAACTTGAATGAAGATTACAGTAAAGATTATAATACTCATATTACTTGGTTTTTTTTAACGCTTCTAACTTCGATTAGTATCAATATCATCAAAAGTTTCATGCTTTAGGGCTCCAAAGCCATTTAGAAGTTTAATTTAGCATGCAAAGGATTGAAACCTTGACACTCTCTTTATCAAGCACGTCACTTACCACTAGGTCAGTTGCCAACAGTTGTACTCCTCTACAGTTCTCATAGGTAGGGGGAGACCTGGTGGAGGGCGCCTCAACCCCAGAGGAAACACCCCTCATAACTCCCTCTGCAAAACCGCTCCGCAGCTAAAAAATGCAGATTTGGAATCAGCGTTCCAAGCGTTCTAAGATGGTATTTGTCTCATCTGGATCGGTGCTTTCGACTAAGTATCCTCTCCTTGTTAGTGGTAATGCGAAATCTTTCCTGAATTTCAAAACTTTCTATTCTGATGTTTCCAATGAGCGCTGTTTACTATTATATAGAACAAACCTTTGGCTACATTGTATCTATTTTAGATTGAATGAGCCGCGTTTACTAAGTCCGTTATTATCATTTATTCAATAAAAACCGCGGCTTTTTGATTAAGTTTAACAGGTACAAAAACCGAAAATTCCAAAAAGCTGCTTTTTTAAAGCGAATCAAAGTTGGTTGTGTTGCATAAATAATGCTTAATAAGAATCATGTTTCAATACGCAGAAACTATAAAAGCTTTCGTGTATTTGATGCAGTTGCGTGTTTCATGACTTTGCCAAAACTGGAAACCTCTGGAGAAATAATTTCTTGAAGCTAAAAATAACAGATTAGTCTAAAAATACTGCTTTGTAGTCCGAGATTTGCTCTATTTGATCGCTTAACAATTTTCGAAACTTTGGAACGCAATTTTTAATAATTAGCCTAACTTTGAGCAGGTAAAATTGACTGGTGTAGAATTTTGGCAATTATCAAAAAATTCAAATAAGATTGTGGTATGAAAATGTAACCTTGCGAAAGAGAAGGAAAAGCTGCAACAAATGCATTTTGGCACTCATTCAGATCTTCATTGCAAGTGGTTTTACAGTGGTTTGAAAAAACCGACAAAACTTTCGGGACAACCCAATATATTAGGTCATTCCGTAAGTAATTTCGCTTTTTTTCAAACGGGCGCCACATCTGAACAAAGGTTTGCAAAAGGTCATGGAAGCATTCGATGCAGCATTTCATTCTCTTTCTAATGGTTATAAAATTGTTGCAAAACAGTCAATGAGCTTTCAGAAAATAACCAAAATCTGCGACCCATGCATTTTGAGATGGTCAAGTTTCACGATTTTTTAAACCTTTCATATCAATCCTCAGGAAGACTTCAAGTAACGATCCGAGAGAGTAAAGCTCATAGAATACAGTGCTACTTTTTTCCCTTTCTCGTAGCTCGCCGTAATTTTTTGAAAGATTTTTTAGCAGAACCATCAAATTTTGGCAGGCCCACTTCAACCACAATCGCATCAAACATCAGAATTTTTCGGAATTTGAGACTACCAAGATGGTACTTTGAGTCAGCATCAATTTTACAAAACAAGTGAGGGTTTACGGTTTCGAAATATAAAATTTCGAGTTTTTCGGGTACAGCCTGGGGCTCCCTAAAAAAATGAGTTGTGATGATTTTATCCCCGGAAACTAAACGAATTGGAAACAGAAAACACCCATCAGAAAGAAAAGAAAAAGCTGCATCGATCGACACCCGAGCTGCTCAATGTTTGATGTTCTACTAGGATTTACCGTCCAAGTATGGAAATCGGCAGCATCAGTTAAAATTCTGTAAAAAATGTATGACAAGCTATGGAAAAGGAAAAAAGTTGCCCTGTATTTTATGAGGTTTGCTCTATCGAACCGTCACTTGAACTTCTTTTGAGAATTGATATAAAACTTTTAAAAAATTGTGAAACTTGACTATCTCAAAAAGCATAGGTCGCAGATTTTGGTTATTTTCTGAAAGCTCATTGACTGTTTTGCAACAGTTTCATAACCATCAGAAAGAGAATGAAATGCTGTTTCGAATGCTAAATAGATCTCTTAGAAACCTTTGTTCCATCAGATGTAGCGACTGTTTGAAAAAAGCGAAATTACTTTCGGAATGACCTAATACAAAGCATCTTGCTTCTATTGTTGATTTTTTTGGAGTGGACTTCCGAAAACAGGCTAAAAAAGGCTCGATTGTTACAAATCATTTTTTTGGCATTTCGAATAATAATAAGCCTCTGTGGATAGATGTCGGGAAGAGCGTCACGATAGTGACTTGTAGTGATGAACAACATCTGCTTAGAAAATGATCCATTAGCTATTCTGAAACTAGGAGACATTTACCATAGGGTAGTTCCAAAAAGGAAACTTACAGACATAAGTTTACCCTGCATCCTATAATGACCAATGCGAAACTCCGGAGCAGAGGTGACTAGTTTCAATATATGAAAGCAATCTTAGGCTTCATTCACTCGTAAGCAAGGACAATCTGTACTATTCCGATGCCTATCAACAAAAAATGTAAGGAATTTGGTATTTTGGTGATAATGGTGATTGAAACGATGCCTAAGTCGCAGAAAATTTATTGCATAATTTGAAAACGACTACATGAATACTAATTTTCTAAGATTTGAAGCTATTTATTCAAACATCAAGGTTTTCGTCTTCGTACTTTTTTTTCAAGAACTCAAAAACGTCTTCTAGTGAACCCTGTAGTAAAGAAAAGTCACTGAGCGAGAGCGAGGTTGCCATTGTTTGTGCTTTTTCGTAGAGTTCCGAAAGCTTGTCCCCTTCTCTGCGTGGAATCTGCAAGAATACAGCTACTAGTCTTTTTTAAGTGAGATAAAGCTTGCACAGGTGTGCAACAAGCTCAAACTTCTTTCATATTTAAAAAGTCAATTTTAATCGATCAATGATAATGAAGTAAGCTTATTAGCTCGAAAAGCACCAAAATGTTTGAAGCATTCTGTTTTTAGACTTGAAATGTGTGGAAAATTAAAAGTGCGAATACTTATAATCAGTTTACTCCAACATATTGTTGCCCTTCGGTACTATGATGATTTGTATCATGCCTATAAGAGCGTCTTTTCTCTGCGAACGAGCACCTTGAACTGCAACATAGTAACCGCAAGTTAAAGACGTTATTGTTGCCTAATTCGATTAGGATCTAGATCGAATTTGAAATCGATCACATTGGGATGCAAGCAATGCTGATGCAAAAGTGTCTGCGACAAACGCGGAAACGATTGCATCGGGTAGCCTTTGGTCCACTGCGAGTGACGGGATGGGGCTTTGATCGCTAACCAAGCCTTGGGACGATTATAGAGCACGCTCACGAAAGAGGTAAAGGCTTGGTTAGCGATCGAAGCCTCGCTTACCATCCGCCACCTAAGTGAAAGAAAGGGTAAGCATTGTATGCGGCAGAATCACGATCGCATCCTGGGGCTGTAGAATTCAATCTCCCTAGATAAGCGTGCTCTAATCGGGATCAAGCGTGGAGATGGCATGCCACATCTGGGGGGTCGTATTGAGGAATCAGAGAGAAGGGGAAGGGGTCGTTATCAAGGCGTCCGCTGTTCGCATAACTTGATATTCGTTAACAATGTCAGATAGGCCCGTCATGCAAAATACTAGCACGTTGATGTTTGACCCATTATCATACGTATAGTAAGCATAATAAAGATCTATAAACATAAGAGCATCGTTCGTAATTAGCAAGTAAAATGCCCCCTGTGGTCCAAATTTTAGCTAATTCTGAGGTTTCCAAATACAGGACCACCAATGTGAGATGGTCGGTTTCAAACATGTAACTGTTTCAAAGATAACTTAACTACTTCTTTTTGCACTTCATACAGAGAACTAATATTTCTTTGCTCACACTAGGAATCCTATTTCAAATTACCTCCAAATTAAGGAATTGAGGGCAAGTTAAAATCTCGTTTGTTCCATTTTTCGTTTTCAATATCTCAAGCTAGAAAAGACCAATTAGGCTCGAATCGCTCTGATGTAGATAAAGAGGCTTATGTAAGGCTCGGCATAGTTCCGCAGAGCAGCTAATGCTAAGACTGATGAAAATTTCGTGTGTGAGATATTCAATGTTCGCCGGCCTTAACAAAACCAGTTCCCAACAACTATTTATTAGCAAGGAGATCATCGTGCAATTGGGCAAAACAAGTGACCTTTCAAATTAAGACAACTAAACTACAAAGGATCATAGTGAGCCGTCGGCCACTATGATCCTTTGTCGGCCAGCGGCGGTGAATCATGACGGCCGATTTGAGTAAATAAAGGTGCGGTCGCTACTTGCAAAATTACAAGAAAAGAGTAAGAGAGTTCGAAAAGGAAGTTGAGAAACTACATCGAATAAGAATAAGAAAAGGTACGAATGCCCCCGAAGGCTTCCTACGGTCTCTTATATATATGTTTCACTAATGGATACGAACATACATAGTCACATAAAACATATAATAAATGGGGTTCAGGTTAACACTGCCTAATGGAAAATACACAAACTTCCTAACGGGACCATTATCCTTCGATAGTTTCCATGAATTTCTTTCTCTTGTTCTGCTAGTTCGTTTTCGTCATGTTCGATCGCTTCGCTGTTGCAATGTTTGCTTACTCACTCGTTATGTAAACATAGAGTCCGCTGTTCGCACATGCGCGGAATATTCGACAAGGCACGTTACACTTAGGCTATCGAATATATACCTTCTTGTCGCCTTCCCTTGCGATTCACGTAGTAGCGCAGGCTTAGCATGTTACCGTTTACCAATATATTTTCGCAGTATTTTCCAGTATTTTACATTTGCATAGGTAAGGAAAAACGATTACATCTTGCTCTTGAAGAAACGTTTTCATATGAAATTTCTGCTATGTAAAGAGGAAGGTCAAGCAGTAACAACGATATAAAAAACGCAGCTATTTGATTTGTTTGAAGGTAAGTTGATGGGGTGTGGCACCACCCCTAGAAAGCTGTGGCAGCCACAGCTTTTTAGGGGTGGGTGGTGCCCACACACCGTTAACTATATCAAAAAACACATTTTTAGCTAACAATATTTATATGAATCGATAGCCTAGACCTCATAGATTTCATAGGAGTAATTTGAGCCTGATTCGTATCCTTAGCTCTGTGTAAAATTTGGTGAAAGCACAGCCATTAAGAGCGAAAAATAAGAAAAGTAAGATTTTGGTTGGCTTCTAATTCCAAAGTTAGGAAGTCTTTTGGAACGAGATTTTGTGAGGTGGCCAAAGAAGGAGTAATGCTTGTCTTGACTGCAAAAAATAACTAGCTACTTCACCTTTGAAACGAAGTTAATCACGCCGGAAAATGGCGATTTGAATTAGGTGACCCAGTGTCTTGAAATCTCAGAAATCGCTCAAACATTGTCTACAGGTGTTAATTGACATGCTAATTATGGATATGTTGCCCGTTATGTTTGACAGGGCCTTCAAGTAATGCTATCTTAGGTATATAGTTCAGGGGTCTTACTGTGACAGCAGTAAGAGGGGGGGGGGGGTCGTAACCAGCGATCGTGTGCCACAACTCTTGCTTAACCCTGGCTCTAACTTAGTCTGGCCTTTTCAAAAGAAATTTGGAAACCAGCCTGAAACGCTGGTTTTATCTATACGTTACTAGTTGGCTTCCCCCGGTCCAGCCCGGGCCTTGTTCCGTTCACCTGCACTGCAAGCCCCCCTCCCCCTATATATTATGGATGACTTACCCTGGGACACCCGCTTCAAACCGCATCCTCGTGATCCTGTGGTGAAAATGAGCTTCACCGCCCTCCTTTCACGATAATGAAAAAATGCTGGATTTAACATGATAAGCTTTCAGCTCCTTAGAAAAACGTAAACAAATCAATAAATCCAAAGAAGGACCCAACGAATCGCCGCAAAAATTAGCCTATCATCTGCGCAGGGGTCGAAAACGTATGTGTGCAAAGTTTCAACAAAACCGGTTGAGCGGTGCGCGTTTCTATAGCGCACATAGCCTCCAAACTCACAATTTTGAGTTTTATATATATATATATATATAGATAAACTGCAAAGTTTTGCTTTGAAGCGAGTTATGAGTTCAGGGAGCTCAATCCGGACGGTCTGATCCTCAAATATCAAATTGAGTCAAATCAAAACCCAAAAAAATTCTTGCAACAAATGTAAAGTCTCAATCGTTGTTTATTGAGTAAAATGTGAGATTTATCAATATATCTGAACACTTAATCTGATCAGATAGACGCACTATTTCAAATTTTCACATGATCCGAAAACCAGGCGAGATCGGAGAAGTCAGCATTGCTGACATAAAAGTCTCAATCGTATACCAAGCGATTTCATAGTCTCGCAGTTCTCTCGCGACAGCTGTTACGAATTCATTGTTTTATCATCCGGTCGTGGTAGTCTTTCATCATTTCCGAATAATCATCAGAGATGAAATGCAAGATGATTGATATTCAAAGAACTCGTAACAGTTGTTATGTCACAAGAATCGCGCGGCGATGTCTTGCGTCATGTACGTTTGTCTTTGCTATTGTGTAAAGCTTTTGCACGGTTATTTTTCTGATCGGGTTACGACCCCAAGGGAAATCCTTACATAAACAGGCGATTGACGATCCTGATTTAAACCCGGCCCAAAAGGGAATGCAGTTCGTATTTTTGGCAACTATGACGCCATTATAACGCTGCAAATTTTGGAAGACTTTTGCTCGCAGTTGCATTTTGTAGAAGATGGAAAATTATACTATTTTCCACACTAACCTTGAATTTGAGGTTCAATGTATCCTCTTGTTTTGTGACCAGCTCGCTTGATGGGAATGTAGATAGAACCGCGTCTATTACCTGAACTCCTATTATCAACTACTCATTCCTGATTTAATCTGTAAAAATACCTTTTTTTTGTCGTCCAGTGATTTCAAAATTGTGAGAAGGAAGTAGTTATTGGCATACCTGAAGATCGCGAAACAAAATGATAATTCATAATCGACCACAAATACATAAAAAAAATCTGTAGCTGACTTTGATTTGAGTGTCTGACTTGCTCCTATCGCCACAAACCTTCCCTTAACAAGTACACCTAAGCACGAACAAAGCGCCTCACATTCCTCCATCGAGTGTGAAGAGAGCACTAAGGCTCTGCCCTTTGAACGCATCTGTTTAAGCAGCTTCCAAATATGACGTCGTGTCTAAAATTGATAAGGATTAACTGGAAGAACTCATGACTTTGTTAAAAAAAAGGGAGAACCTTTGGATCAATTCCCGCTGTCGGTTCGTCAAGTATCACAAGTTTCGATGGATTCAGCAGCGCGATTCCTATGTTAACTCTTCTTCTTTGCCCACCGCTGAAGTAAAAGTAGCAAGAACAAAGGCACTTAATTAGACGCTAATTACGAATCAAAAAGATCAAACTTGTGACGAAAACTGATCCTAAAACTGCCAAACTTTTTTGCGGAACACTTCTTGGAAAAGGTTGTGACAAAGAGACAGAAAAAAATGCAAAACTGTTTGAAGTAGATAAACATGCGATCCTTTGAGCAGTAAATGAACGCAATCGCGCTGCTGCGTGGTATCATGGAGAAAATAAATAGTAATTAGTACAAGGGGTGGTACTGATTTTACTTATGGGGAATAAAGCGTAATGGTATGAGGCGCCCTTTGCATCAGTGCGTACAGGAGTTCAGTCGTTGCTCTTGAGCAGACCAAACCTCTATTGGACGATCATAACTTATAATAACGGGCTAAGGATGTTTACGTGACTTTGTGTGTCTGTGTGTGTGAGAGAGTGTGTCTGTTACGAAATTCGTAAAGCGTGTTCCAGCCAACCTCCTGGGCTCAAATTTTGCGTAGAGCATGCTACCAGCGTAGAAGTCCAATATGAAGCAGAAGCGAATTTGAGCGGATCCCTCCAAATCTGCCCGCGAAACCGGTCCACATGGCTTCCGACTCATATATTCAGGCCTGTATTACCAGTTATTGCAAAGGTATGGCTCTGTATCCCTGCAGATCTGTGAGCCATAAGCTTCGATGCGAGAAAAGTTGCCAAAAAATCTGTTCTCAATTCAAACGGTGCCATGAAGAGGTAGAGGGTAAATTCTCGGTTATTCGATCTTCTACTCAATAACCTGGAAAGATTTTTGCTCAGAAATGTAGCACACAGTAGCCATTGTTTTCGCAGCAGCTAATATTTTAAATTAGCAGTTCTATAACTATTCGAAAAACGTATGCATTCTTCATTGCCAAAACTTTTTTCGCCTAAGCTCACCGACTTCTTATGTTAGAGCCTCTAGAATGTACATTTTCTAGCACTTTTCTAGCATTTGTAACGTTCGGCATCCTTAGGTAGGTTTCATTGCTAATTGAGAGTGGAAGAGAAGCAAGACTGTGAAGTAAGTAGAATTGAATTTGTACTCGCGTAGATGTGTAGAAAGTAAGCGCAGCTCTGTAAGCCTTGCTCACTTCTGTAAATGCAGCCAATGCGGTCCTGTAAGATATACGCGCCGCGTCTAAGTACAAGCATTGTTTTAGGTTGGATCGAAAGTTCTTGCGTAATTCAAACAAAATTCAAAAACTTTTCAATACCTAAACCTAAATTCACAGTTTTGTTTTCTAAAAATATTAGAAGGCTTGCGCTCCATGACTGACGTTCAAGCGCAAGATTCCATGAGCTAAACATCGAAAACGAAGCCATCAAATATGGGGCTTCAAAATTTGCAATTTTGAGTTTGGTGCCAGAAAATTGTAGAGTGTCGCTAGCTAGCTGAAAAAAAATCTGTAAAAATTACTTGCACAGCAGAAGTTCATATGTTATTTTGGAAGGCTTCGATCTTGTGCGGTGAAGCAAGAGCAAAAAATTCGTGAATTATGTCATTTTGCGGAAAAAATTCCCTCATTACCGCAGTTTTTCGGCAAAAACACTTTTTTACACTCCAAAAAGCGTTCCAAATAGGCATTATGTCTTATTTCTGGTTGCAAACTGTGTTTTTGTAAAAAAATTACAGCGATAAGGGGATTTATCCTGTAAAATCACAAATTCCACAAATTTCTTTTTTCGCATTTTCATGCGAGATCAGAGTCTGCTAAAATAACGTATAGACTTCTGCTGTAGTAATTCCTAAAGATTTTTTTCGGCTAGCTAATGGCTCTCTGCAATTTTCTGGCACCAAACTCAAAATCGCAAATTTGAAGCCCTATATTTGAAAGCTTCGTTCTCGATGTCTACCTAATAAATTCTTGCACTTGAACTTCTGTCATGGGGCGCAGGCCTTCTAATACTTTTTAGAGACCAAGAATGTGAATTTAGGTCTAAGTGTTGAAAAATTATCGAATTTTGTTTGAATTACGCAAGAACTTTTGAGCTAACCTATTATTTATTGGGTTCCGAACAAAATAAATTAGAATCTTTCTTAGCCACATTGTCTTCAACCACATAATCAAGCACATCGGACGGGTAAAAGTGAAGATACTAAATTTATGCATGCACAGTACTAACTTGCGTTCAGAAGTGTTTCAAGTCATATGGCACCAGCATTTATTCCGGTTGAACGTTTGTGCCCAAAATTTGATTGAACTCCATTCAAGTATGAATGATTCCAACTATTGTACTTGCACAATGAATGACTATGTGAAGTTCTGATGTGGTTCAAGTTTAGGTTATGTGGGAACAGCCAAAGAATTCGAACAAAACAAAACTTAAGATTAGAATCTAAATTCTTTCTTAAATGCATTGGGTTCATTGCAATCGAAGTATTCGAGGCGGTGGGTTACGTGTGATTTTATGGCTATACCTAAATCAAAACTGCTATCATTGGTTCTCAAACTGTGACGAGGCTGAGCCGCAGTACCCTAGCGCTCTCTATGGATCAGTTGTGCACCGAGATTAAACAGCGATGTTAGTTTGACTAGCGCGTCTTTGCCTCTTCAGAGTTTGAGAGCAATTTAAATTATCTTCTATTTATCCCCTCATGTTGTTTGTTCAAATTTGAAGGAATGCTTTATAAAATGCCATTTGCATTAATTCTGTCTTTGCCATGTTAGTCACATGAGTCTCTCTACTCTTTAATAATGAGGATCTTGCCATTTACGTCTACAAGTAGGCAAAAAATATAAGCACATTTCATATTCTTATACGATTTACATAATCCCAGCTGTCACACATGCTGTTATTATCATGATTTACAATAAAGTGCTAAATGTCTGTCTTTTGTGCGTGTGTGTTTGTTTGTCTGTCACGATCATAGAGGGAGCTGCAGCCAAGCTATCAGGCTACAATTTTGCATAGCATACCGTACCAGCATGTAGGCCTACCATGCACAAGGACGATGCCGGTTCGATAAGCGGGTCTTTCAAACTTTCGGATCCACCTAGCTTTTGGCGCGCAAAACTAGGTCACAAATTCACCTTTTTGCAAAGTCTTGTTTTGCCTGACAAGCAAATCTGCGCTCCAAGAAATCTAGCTCAAAAAATGCTCAAAAAGTTTGCTTTTCTGCGAAAGCAGCGCCAAAAAGTAGTGATCGCTTAGAGAATCGATTTGGCAAGATTTTACCCAATAATCTGAAAAGATTTTTGCACGGAAATTTAGCCCAAAATGACTATTATCTCTATAACAATTATCAAGCCAAAGTAAATTCAACAGTTTGTAGACTGTATGTCTCCTTTTTTGTAAAACCTTGGCATGTTTTGTAGATATTGTTTACTTGTTTTTAAAAACCTGTTGCGGCTCAAAACAATTGAACAATATCGACAGTCTGTTCTAATTCGTATTTATTTCTTCAGAAGAGTTCTCTTTCTCAGAATTGCCGATCATGGAGATGCTTCAAAAATGAACAGTTGTTTACGATTCATTTATGATGTACAGCCTCGCGCGGTGAGTTTCAAAGTGATCATTTTGGGAGCATGAATAAGGCATACGGATAGCAGAGCCAGTGCGAACTTCCGCGAAGCGGAGGTGACGCACTGGAAAATTAATAACAGAGAGTAAACAAGGAGTGTTGAATACAGAAGTGTAGAGTTCAACGGTTGGTAACCTCCACAACCATAAACTGATTCGCGTGCTGCATCAGAAAAGCGGAAAACGTCAACTTCTTCATCTACACTTCATCTAACAAGAATGACACTGTATCAAAATAGCTTTTGATCATCATGTCTAGATTGGGACGTGAGCTCATGCTTTTTGTTTTTGAATTTGAGCATGTTGTTGTATGTGTGAGTAATATTTTATATAAACCCAGTTTTTGGCGGATATTATATGAGCCAACGTGAACATTTTGTTTCCTCTGTGCGGATTTAATCATGGGTAGTTTGATCTTTACCACAATGCTCAAAAATAGCAGGAGGCAAAAGCTTCAGTCTCTGAAAAACCAACTTTGGATTTAGACTACAGCAAGTTCGCACATTGGAAGTAAAAGGACAGTCAGGTCAGAAATTTATGGGCCTATGACTTCTATGTGCGATCATACCCATAGAGCTAACAAAGAGAGGATACTTACTTACTTGTTAGTCGAAAGCACCACTCCAGATGAGACATATATCATTTCAAAAAGCTTAAAACGCTGATTCTGTAAGCTCTAGCAGAGGAGAGGTTTTGTAGAAGGAGTTATGAGGGCTGTTTCCTCTGGGGCTCATGCCCCTTCAACAGGTCTCCGCCTATCTTTGAGCACTTTAGAGGAGTACCAACTGGTGGCAACTGGTCTATTGGTAAATGACTTGCTAGATGAGGAGAGTGTCGGGGGTTTGATTCCTTCGGATGCAACTTTATCGCAATTTTGCAAATTTGAGCATCTAAATGGTTTTAGAGCCCTGAAGCCTGAAATTTCTGATGGTATTTATGCCAATCGAAATTAGAAGCGTTTAAAAAACCAAAGTAATACGAGAATTATAATCCTTATTGTAACGTTCATTCAAATTACTTACCACTAGGCCTGTTCCTACCAGCTGGTACTTCTCTACAGTGCTTATTGATAAGGAGAGATCTGCTGGAGAGCGCCTCAGCCCCAAAAGGAAACACGCCTCATAAGTTCTTCTACAAAACCGTTCCGCTGCTAGAATTTACAGATTTGAAATCAGCGTTTCAAACGCTTTAACATGATGTATGCCTCATCTATATTGGTGCTTTCGACTAAGTATCTTTACCCTGTAAGAAACAGTAGAAGATCACTACTGATAATGACATTCATTTTGGATCTCTCGCGCTAAGATCCGCACCTTACAAAAGATTATTTAAAAATTGAGATGACCATACCAAACTGGCATGCAAATCTGTCTAAATGGTGAACGTCTTAGCAGACAGTTAGAAGCGCTCTTATTGCAAGAGCATCCATCGAAATTGCGAGATTGAGAACATTGTTGCCTTTTTAGCTCATTTTAGGCGCGAGGTTTTGAGATTTCCGTTTAAGGGAGAGGGAGAAGAAAATTTTCCGGATAAAGGTGCATCGTGTTAGCCACGCACTCCACAAAATTTTTTGCGATGTTTCCCAGAATTTTTGCGAGCCCCGAAAAAATCTTTTCAATCTAACACGAGTTTATAAAATTTTTACAAAAATTTTGATTATCTACAAATATGAATAAGTCACTTGTACATTTTATAACCCATGTAAGTAACTTTCCTACATTTTGCAACTCAGGGAGGGCTTCTCTCGGCTCGCCACTGCTGGCTGCATTTTTTATGGCTCTGGTTTTCGAGAAATAATGATTCTAGCATGGAATTCCGAGTGAGGAGAGCTAAACTCTATTTTCGAAAAACGGCCTTGGGCTGAAAATATTCTTTATATTTCTAAGGGGTTGTAGTATACAATTACACGAGTGGCGTAGCTCCGTTTCTGTATAAGCATAGAAATTTTTGTTTTTTTTTGATTTATAGATGAGGAAAAAATACGGGGACGGTAAATGTTAGTGTCTGATACGGTGCGCAATTTGTGTAAACAGGTTGAAAATTCTAGGATCTTTTTTTTGAACGAAGATATGAACTTTTCCCATTTTTTTGAGCCTTCAATACGACTCAGATTCTGGATGAAAACTTACGGTGAAACCAAGCTGATGCGAAATTTTAAACACTTCTTATGGAGCTTGCTTTGCTTTATCGAATGGTACCCTGGAGCCCTATAATAACTTATAATAAGAGCTAAGGGTTGTTTACGTTAGTCTGTGCGTGTTTGTAAATCTTTGCCTGTCACGAAATTCGTAGAGCGAGTTCCAGCAAAGATCTTGAGCTGGAATTTTGGTAGTAGCACCCTATCTGCATATAGATAAAGTGTGCGAAAGCACAAGCCGATCCGATAAGCGGAACCTATGAAAACTGTGCGCCACGCAACTTTTGGTGCGTCAAAGTGGTTCTATAAATTGAACTTTATCCAAAGTCGTGGATTTGTTTGACAAGTAAACCCGCAAATTATCTATAGGCTCCAGCTCGAAATGTGAGTAAATAGTCTACTTTCACGCAAGATCGGCGCCAAAAAGGAACAAAAGCGAAGATAATTGATTTGCAAGGTTTTAACTAAGAATTTGAGAAATTTTTTGCTTCGGGATGTAACTCACGGATGTCATCATCCTTATGGCAACTATCAAGCCATTATAACCTCAGTAGTCAATTCAGACTCGCATTTATTCTTCTGGAGAATACTTTCTTTCCTCCCAAAGTCACCGATTTTACATGAAAAAGCTTTTGGAATGAGTATTTGCTTACAATTCATTCGCGATGATCGGCCTAGCGTGGAAAGTTTCAAAGCCATCATTTTGTAAATAAAAAGATGGCATGTGGAGAAGAACCAGTGAGAGCCTCTGCGAAGCAGAGGTGACGCACTGGTTGAGATTATAAAATGCCAAGACTTTACAACTTGATAGCTTGTTTGAATTGACTTTCGACTTCTGACCAGAGGTGCGATAGTGTGAGCCGATTCTCCCCCTACCTTCACTTTTGAGCTGGTACAGGGTGACCACCTTCACTTTTGGGATAAAAAAAATTTTTCGCTGGAGATAAAGAAGGAAAATAAGCAAAACAAACGCAAAAAAGATTATTGAAAGCAGATATTTATGTATAAGGCGGCATATATATTTAAAATAAACGTGTTCAGTAAATGGTGTATTTGGAGTAAAACTTAGCGAAATCGTACGGATTTCATCAAGCAAATTTTGTTATAACGTACAGCGAAGAAAGTAGGTCGATGTAGGAAGTAACGGCCAAGAACCACAATTTTGAGTATTTAAATAGTGAAAAATCATGCGAAATTTCCACTGTTATACATCTGTTGTTTAGAGATGTCAGCAGTTGCGACTTCATAGGTTTTAAAGAGTAAATGGTGCTTTATCACGTAGTGAAAGAATCGAGTGGATTTGAGAGGTAGTCGTTGAAAACCAGAATTCTAAAAATTTGCGCCATTTTTGCGTGTTTATTGACAGTTGACAGTTAAACTCATATAAATCTTGAACGTGAAAGTGTGTGATGTTGCGACTTTATAGGTTTTATAGAATAAGGTTCGCTTTATCAGGATGTATCTTAGCCGTCCCGATCCATTGAAACACCTCCGAGATCCAGAGTCTTGAAAAAGCAGGTAAAAAAGCGCTTTTTGAATTTCAACAGCGCATAACTTTTTTAGAACTGCATGAATCATGTTGCGACTTCATAGGTTAAATTCTTCTCATCAAGAGCTTTCAGATGATATAAAATATGTGGGGGTCTAGAGCCTTCTACGAATTATGCCCGTGGGGGGAGCCTTTTCATACCAAAGTCTCCCCCTCCAATACATTAAAGTGGGCTAGGGGGAGACTTTGGTATGAAAAGGCTCCCCCCACGGGCATAATTCGTAAGAGGTTCTAAACTCCCACATATGATATATCATCTGAAAGCTCTTGATGAGAAGAATCTAACTTATGAAATCTCAGCATGATTCATGCAGTTCTGAAGAAGTTATGAGCTGTTGCATTTCAAAAAACGCTTTTTTCACCTGCTTTTTCAAGACTCTGGACCTCGGCACTGTTTCAGTGAATCGGTACGGCTAAGATATATTTAGATAAGCCAAACCTTACTCTATAAAACCTATGAAGTCGCAACATCATACACTTTTACTTTCAAGATTTAGATGAGTTTAACTGTCAACTGTCAAAAAACACGCAAAAATGGCGTAAATTTTTAGAATTCTGGCTTTCAACGACTACCTCTCAAATCCACTCGATTCTTTCACTACGTGATAGAGGACCATTTACTCTTTAAAACCTATGAAGTCGCAACTGCTGACATCTCTAAACAACAGATGTATAACAGTGGAAATTTCGCATAATTTTTCACTATTTAAATATTCAAAATTGTGGTTCTCGGCCGTTACTGCCTAGATCGACCTGCTTCCTTTGCAGTATGTTATGACAAAATTTTCTTAATAAAATCCGCACATTTCCTTAATAAAATCCAACAAACTTTTATTTCCAAATACACCATTTACTAAACACGTCTATTTTAGATTTTTATGAATAAAATTTATAAATATTTTTAATATTCATCGTATCTGTGGCCCTAAAGAGGGCAGTTGGGTTACAGTTCGACCTATAAAGATAGCTCTGTTTGTCCGTTCTACCCCCCCCCCCCCTCCGTCGACGTTTTTGGGAGGTGAGTGTCCGACACTACCACCTTCACTTTTGGCCGGCCAGTGTTAGCTGGGACCACCTTCACTTTTGATGGGTCCGGCTCCCCCCATCGCACCTCTGCTTCTGACCATTCCCCTGTTGACGCTTTTCCAGCGCAGGTCTTACAAGAAAAGGATAGTCGGTCACCGTGGCCATTTGGAATGGATGTATACTGTAAAATGCACCTAGAAACGCTAATTCCAAGTTTGTGCTCGATATCTGTAGAACGATCTTCTTAAGGAGGTTATGAACTTTTTTCGTAGAAAATTTGCGTACTCTTGTGTAGTTAAAATCACCAAATTTGTGCTGGGTTACTATTTGAAGCTATTGAAGAGAATCTTAAATAAATTTTTTTATATTAGGTCGTTCCGAAAGTAATGTCGCTTTCTTCAAACGTACGCCACATTTCGTGGAACAAAGATATGTAAGAGATTTTGGCAGCATTTCATTCTCTTTCTAATGATTATAAAGTTGTTGCAATACAATCAATGAGCTTCCAGAAAAAAGTCAAAATCTGCGACCTATGCTTTTTGAGATGGCCAAGTTTCACAATTTTTTTAAAAATTTATAACAAACCTCAGAAGGAGTCTAGGTAATGGATGGATGGAGCAAACCCTGCAGAAAACACCACAACTTTTTTCTGCTTTTCAAAGCTCGTCATAATTTCTGTATAGACTAACTTTACGAAGCAAATGAGCGTTTACCGCTGCAGATTAGCAACTTTCAAAAATTCCGGGTACAGCCGGAGGCGCCCTGGAAAACCTCAATTATTAGGCTGGCTAAAAAGTAAGTTCGTTTTGGCATACAATTCATCATGAAAAATTTTCTTGTTGTTTTCAATCTATGATTCTTTGTGGAAAAGTAGTTTGAAGCTTCCTCTATCACATATCAGATAATCAGGATTTTCTATCATCAGTAAAGACAGTTATGCCTCAACATAGCAAAATTTCCAAAAGCTCAATTTTTTAACTTCCTAAGCTTCGTTTTCATGCTGTAATGGATGTAAAGAACAGCAGTTTGGTATTTGGATACAGAGGAGTTTTCCCTGTTTAGTGAACAAAAAAAAAGAACTGTGATCTGCCAGTTTGAAAAGGTTTCACTAGGAAAACCAAATTTCCTCATTTTTGCGCATTATGAGAAAGTTGCGCTTTCTCACTTCTTTGGGGATTTTTTTTCCTTGGAAAATAAGTTTTACTCAAACAGAATATATGATCCAATACCCAGTGAAGTGCTCTTTTCACAGATACCAAATATTGGACAAGAATTTGTCTACAACATTTGTAAAAGCTGAAAAAGCGACCGAACTCATTTGTTAGCCAACCTAATATGATGATTTTATTTCGGAAAACTTGATGAATCGGAAACCATAAACAACTGGTAAAAAGAGGAGAAAAAACTGCGTCGAATGACACCCGAGTTGCTTGCCGGTTGTTGTTCTGTGAGGTTTAAGTTGACCAAATAAGAAATTTAATGGCATTTTAAATCTGATTCCAGAAACTCTAAGAAGCATGCTAAAGACAAGAAAAAATTACTCTATGTCCTAAAGGGTTTGCTCTATCTACATTAGAAAGAGGATGAAATGCTGCATCGAATGCTCCTAAGATTTCTTGGAAATCTTGATTCCATGAAATGTGGCGTTCATTTGAAAAAAGCGACATTACTTTCGGAACGACCTAATATTATGCCTATCTAAATCATAATCAGCATTTGAAAAGGAAAAAAAATTTTCTACTGATGATTTTGGCCCTCCGCAGTTACGCAGTTTATTCATGGAAAAATAAACATAACTCCATCCAGATTATCGTTTCGCAGATGTGGAAAACAGTATTCGAACCAGCATTAAAAGGCGCATTTTTGATATACAAACCATTATGAATGGCCGCGGTGACCAAGTATTTCTCCCTTATTAGTCATATGTCAAATTATACACTTTACTTTGAAGTTATTTCTTCATTTCAATGCACTTGTATGCCGTCCGGTGATTCCTCGTCTTTTATACAGTTTTTTTACTTCTAGGCTTAGCATTTCACCTGTCTCTCCTATGTACAACTACGCATTCTTAATCTGTACCAACAACTGCTTCTTCAAGCTATCGTTTCTTAGTTCAATAGCCTCCTGCAGTTGAGTGGAGTATGCAGATCTAATTTGTTGCACTGACTTTATCCAATTTGGAATTCACAGATTTTGTTATTGAAAAAAATCTAACTCAAATCTTCATAAAGGCATACAGAGAGGGCTGAGCGCTAGCCATTGGTTTATGGCAAACCTTCGCATCTAGGAGGAGTACCCCCTCCCCCCTTCCTCAGACCACATTTGAATTTTAACCATTCTCAAATAGAGTCAGTACTTGCACCTTTCTTAAGTCGAGGATACATTATCACAAGTGTTTCTAAGAAAGCCAATTGCTCGCCATCGTTGCGGATATGGTATTCAAAGAAATAATATAAAGTGACTCTATCTTGATCCTACTTTCAAGGGTCGTGTGGAGCAGATGATCAAGGAATTTGGATAAACGCGAAAGCACCTCTTTCACAGACTATCTTGGAATTTTCAGAGATAGTTATGATCCGTAAATTTTCAACTCGTTAATCATATGATACATTTTAAAGGTTGACATGGAATGCAAATCTCTTCATTAGTTGTGCTAGAGGACACATGGATCACATCGCGAAATTACTCAAAAAGATGGTGAGCGAGCTTTTGAACTAATGAAGGTACCTTCGCATTCAACTAATACTTAGGGAAGTACATGAAGTCGGAGTGGCCGTTTGAGATGGGATGAGCGGTGGATTCGTCACTTGAAACGCTATTTCCATAACGCAACTTCAGAACTGAGACAGAGTTTAAAAGGGCTACGGGCATTTTCGACATGTGACCTGTGAATAGCATTGTTACTGTCAACGGTCATGCAAACTCAGCAAATTAGCAAATGTGGTAACTTGGTGCCAGAGCATGGAGGTTCAGATCGACAGCTCGGCAACGTTTTTGCGCTTTATATACACATTGATACTATGACGCTAGTTGCAGCGGTAAAATTTGTCCAAAACTGCGGGGTTGTCGGGATTTGTGGGATTCGCGGGATTTGCGGGATAAGCGGGATTTAGCTGTGACTTCTTCTAGAACAATTTTATATGAGATCTGCAGGAAAATTCGGCTTCAGCTTGATGAGACGAATCTTTCGGTATACGGTATGTCCGTAATTTATGGACACGGTAGACATATGGTGATACTTTGTTATTTTCTATGGTAAAACTTTTGTGAACATTTATCACAGCGTAAATCGCGAATAGCAGGTTCTGGTACGGAGTTCTCATTATCGAAAACTATCGCGGAAAATTGGGCAGCTTTTATTTACCCTTATCACTGATATAAGCATTTGATCATTTATCACTGATAATATCACATTTTTGGATCATTTTTGGCATATGGTAAGAAAAGTACTCTAGGAAACGCTGAGTGAATTCCTGTTGCTCTTTCTCTCACTACAGGCTTTTCTACTTCTATTGCTCAGTGCATTGTATCATTGGTAGATCCCTCGCTGCAGCAATCGATTGATTTCTCATCGGCACATGCCATTGCTGCCAATTCTTACCTAAAATGGCATTTGTTTCAACTCGCTCCACGCCAAAGCCTGGGCTAAGATTCTGCACCTACATGGAAGATGGACGCGGGAATAGGCCGCATAAACTCAGAGCCATTCTTATCTGTCGTTGTCATTGATATAATCATTTTATCATTCATCACCGATGAAATCACAAAATTGTATCATTTTTGACACACAGTAAGAAATGTACTTTAGAAAACGCTGTGCGAGTTTTTATCGCTTCATCTTTTATAGTATGTGATCTACAGGCTCAGTTCAGTTGCGCATTTGGTGCAGTAGATAGATTCCTCACTGCTGCAATCGATGGATTGCTCATCATGCGCATGACACCGTCTCCTTGGAGACGTTTCTCTTTCAAAAAAATTTACTCTCTATAAATTGTGAATGAACCGAGTCGCCTGTCAAAAGGAGTTTCAACTATGAGCTGAACACTTCTGTTTTCTGCGTATGGACATAAAGATTCAGATCTACGAAGGCGATCGGTCTAAGGTGCGAAGCCGCGCAAACGGCGTGCTCGAGCATCAATCCATCAGAGTCCACACGCCCGCGAACGATGCGCGTACATGGGCGGTGCCTCCGTATCAAAGTTTTTTGAATTCTATTATGCTCTACTCTATTTCTTGCTATCTACAATAGCTCACAAAACGTGCAGATTTTCTTTGTATGTCGTGAAATTCCGGGGGTTTTGCGAAAATCCGCAAAACCTGAGACCTGTGCCATCCAATGGTGCATTCCTCAAGCTCCATTCTATAAAAATCGCCGAGTTACGAGCCTATGAAAACACGTCCTCATGAAATTCGCACAAGATGTAAAGATCGCATGATTTGTCGAAAAAATTCCACCGTGAGTGGAAATACAGTGGGAATCCTTGGCCGAAGTGAACATAATATTTGTAATCAGAATGTCTTGAAACCACATGGTGGAATTTCGAGAATTAAGCGATCTTTACATTTTGTGCAAATTTCATGAGGACGTGTTTTCATAGGCTCGTAACTCGGCGATTTTTATAGACTGGAGCCTGAGGCATGCGCCATTCGATGGCACAGTCCCCATCCCCATTAAATCTAATTTATAAAAGCAAGCGGGCAAGTTTTCTGAAAGTTACGCAGAAATGCGGGCAAAGTTACGCGCTTTTGTGGTGCAGTTACGGTTACCTCACCATATCTCCGCAAAAAGACCCTATACTCGTCAAAGACCACGATTTTCGTAAAGAGCGTGTCAGAAAACCTCTATAAGCGAAGTTTCGTTACAATTCAAGATCATTAACATTTTGACTAAAATCCACCGGCGAGCTCGGCGAGCTTCAGAGCGTAAAACGAGAGAAAATAACCCGAATATCTCGGCAAACTTGCTCATAGAGGCTATTCGACCTTCTGATTTCGAAACTCAAATCTGCTTAGCAAGAGAGCTTCATATTTCAGGCTTATGGTAGGAAAAAATTCAGAACGACGTGATTTACCCAGAATTCACCAGCCCTTCTATTTTCTTTAATGAGTAGTGTACGGCTAATTCTTGGCGCCTCATAATCTACAGAAAAAGTGCTATCGTATCGGTTCTTGCTGGAATCTACAAGGGGCAATACGCGCTGCTTCACACCTTTGCGAAGAAACTACGCAGAAAGTTTTAAGAATACTGAAATCGGAATATCAAGAGAGCTTTATACAAAAAGGATTCGTCTTGATGAGCTGAGCACAATGCTTTTTTCGGATTCAGAAATTATTTACTCTTAAGGAAGTTACGGCGAGAAGAATTCGAAAACTCGTGATTTTTTCAGAATTCACCAACGCTTCTATCTCTTTGGTAAGAAGTTTGCAGCTACCTTCTAGCGCACTAAAATCTACAGGAGAAGCACTATTGTGATGTGCGCTGCGTTGCATCCTTGCAAAAAGGCGTCCGCAGACAAATTGGAGAAAACTGAAAACGAAATATCGAGGATATGCTGTAAATCGAAAGATTTGACTTGATGAGCTAAACACAATGCTTCTTTCGGATTTAGAATACATTCATCTGAGGAAGTTATGGCGCTGTGTAGTTTGCGTGATTCGCGTGATTCCGCGGAAACCCCGGAATGTCGCAAAACTCCCAGAACATTGCGGACTTCCGCAAAATCGCGATTTACGCTGTGTTAAATGTTCACAAAGCTTTACCATAAAAAATGACAAAGTATCACCATATGTCTACCGTGTCATCATGAAGTGCGGACATACCGTATGCCGAAAGATTCGTCTCATCAAGCTGAAGCCGAATCTTCTTGCAGATCTCATATAAAATTGTTCTAGAAGAAGTCACTAAATCCTTCTTGCAGATCTCATATGAAATTGTTCTAGAAAAAGTCACAGCTAAATCCCGCTTATCCCGCAAATCCCGCGAATCCCTCATATCCCGTGAAGTCGCGAATCCCGACAATCCCGCAATTTTGGACAAACTCTACCGCTGCAACTGTACATTCATGTTCGTTTGTGTCGCTTGAGGAATTGTTGACAAGAAAGGTACAAGATGTTGCAGTAACCGGTTTGAGATGAGGTGCTGCAACGCGTCACTTGGAAGGCTAATTCCAATAACCATCTTCGATAGCTGCCCACCATAGCAACTACAGAAAAAAGACAAAGTTCTGTGGTCGTGTTGTCTACATATACTTTTGGAAATCTATATATATATAAAACTCAATGTCTGTGAGGATGTTCGTTTAGTTGTTCGTTCGTTATAGAAACGCGCGCCACTGAACCGATCCGGCTGAAACTTCGCACACGTATATTAGGTTGTCCCGAAAGTTTTGTCGGTTTTTTCAAACCACTATAAAACCACGCACAGTAAAGATATGAATGAGTTTTAAAATGCATTCGATGCAACTTTTCCTTCTCTTTCTTACGGTTACAATATCGAACCGCAATCCTGTATGCTTTTTTTGATAATTGCCAAAATTCTTCACCCGCCATTTTTATCTGCTTAAAGTTAGGCTATTTTTCAAAAATTTCAATCCAAAGTTTCGGAGAGGGTTGAGCATGGATCAAATAGAGCAATTCCAGGACTTTACGGAGATTTTTTTTGTTTCTCCTAATCTGCTGTGTTTAGCTCAAAAAAATTATTTCTTCGGAGGCCTTGATTTTCAGCAAAGTCATGAAAAACGCAACTGCAGCAAAAGCAAGAAAACTTTTGAAGTTTCTGCGAATTCAAACTTGATTGTTATTAAACATGATTTATGCAACATAACAAAGTTTGATTTGCTTCAAAAATCAGCTTTTCGGAATTTTCGGTACTTTTACGTGGTAAACTTGTTCAAAAAGTCGCGGTTTTTACTGAATAAATAATCATAACGGACTTAATAAACGAGGCCCACATAATCTAAAATAAGTACAATGTAGCCAAAGGTTTGCTCTACATAACAGTTACTAGCGTTCCTTGAAAATGTCGGTATAAAAATTTTGAAAATTCAGGAAAGATTTGGCGCTACAGCTGAGGTGCTCAAAAAGCCATGGCTATAACATCACAAAGACGGGATAGATCAGAAAACAAATATAGCTGTAAGAAAGAGGATAAAGATCTGAATAGAATGGTACCTAGGTCGTCCATGGAGTGGCTTTCTGCGAGTTTGGGTGAGCGATGAAAGAAACCGACAAAACTTTCGGGACAACCTAATATTTTCGACCCCGGCGGTGGTTTAGAGCTACTTTCCGCGGCGATTCGCCGGGCCATTCTATCGATTTATTGATTTGTTTACTCAAACTTAAGAATGAAGGGCCATCATGGCAACCGATCATTTTTACATGTAAGTATGTAAGCAGGGGCGGTAAAGTCCATTTCAGTCTTAAAGTTGGCAAGTGCGGCAATTAGTCTGAAAGCGCTTTATGCGCATGTTAGAAGAAATCTAGAGGCGTAAGTTTACAAGTTCTGTTGGCTTAACTAACGTGAAGTCTCGGGTGAGACCGGGGCCACCAGCTAGTTATATATAACACGCAAAAATATTAGAGAGTCCAATTGACCCTCGATACTCTGACACGACAGCCATCATATTTGCTAATTCGCTAGCTTGCACAATTGTTGGCAATGTAGCAGCTGCTATTCATAGGGTAGCTCGCCCTTTCAAAGTCCTAACTATCGATAGCGTTTTCGGTGACGTGTCCATCATCCTTTTCATCTTAGACGTCGACTTCTTGTACTTCTGCAAACAACGTTTGAATGCGAAGGTACCTGTTAAAAGTCCATAACCTTTTTGAATTGGTGTCATACAGTCCATCGGTCCCCGATACATCTATTTATAAGATTGGTGTCCCATTTCAGCCCGAAACCTTCAATATGTTAATGTTACCAAAATTAGCTATGTTGGAGATGTTAGAACATAAGCCGTGGTTTCTCAAAAAATCGTAAGCCAGCGACAGACAGAATTGCTCTCGCACTTGCCATATTCTTTAGCCAGCTGCTCCCACATAACTTTGAAAGTGGGTCATGATAAAGACATTCTATATAACCTCTTTGTATACTAAATTCGCAACGATAACGAGCTACAACCCTTTTGACAAGTATTGAATTACCCCATATTATCTGCGTATCTTTGATTTGAGCGCAGTGCAATTACCGGCCTTCATTCAAGCAAGTTTTAGACGTAGCATCTTCAACTAGTCTGAAAGATACTTTTTCCAGATACGAAGACATGCTCTGAATCAACGCCTCGCCCGTCCTGTCGGTATGTTCCATAAGTGGAACTGGAAAGGCTGTTTGCGCATACGCCACTGATGTACTGACGTTATCAGGTTAAAATGAATAAATGTACATATTCAAGTTGTAGTCCTAATCAGGCTTACTAAAGTACCACGTAACAGATGGCTTGCTCATTCAAAAGACTCAGATTAGCTTATTTGAAGTGCATTTTCTGGCAGGCGTATCATGAAGAAACTTTGAAAAACATGTTAATCTATGCCAACTCAGCTCTAATGTGTCTGGACAACGTTCGTTTGTAAAGCAATGATAAGATTCCTTGTAAAGCAATGATAAGTTTTCTTTTTGTATCCGTTTACCTAGATAGGAAATGCATTAACAAAGTAAGCCGCAGGATGACGTTGTCTCAGTTGACATCTTAAAAAACGAGATTGAAGAAGATATTATAGAATGATGCTATTGAAGCATACAATACCTCTGATCATGTGCAATTACCAATTGCCGCTAAAGAAGCAGTAATAGGGGGTTATTTGAGCTGTCATTACTACTATATTAGAGAAAAAGGTGAAATTTAGGCTCAAGTCCAAAGAAGCATGTGCGCGCGAATTATGAGAAATTTTACGACACCTTCGGAACGACCTGAAGTTGAAAGACATTGTGGAAATGACTTTAAAAATGTGCATTTCTTTATATAAAACTGAGATTTATGCTAAAAAAGTGTTTGAGGCAGTCCGATTTATTCAAGACCATCAAGATAAATGCCAAAAATATTAGGCTGTAACTTCCAACCGCAATAAGTCGTACACTTCTCATTTCTAAGTAGATTGCAAAAGACCATTCGATGGAGCAAAGCAATCTCTACAAGGTGGCAATCTTGCTTCAGCAACAACTCTGATCCACCACGAGTTTCAAGAGAAAAACTAAAAGCATTCAACTGTCCGAAAAATTTAGAAAAATCATAACTCAGTTCATAATCCTACAAAAATTCTAACTCGCTCACGTAAACACAATCCACATATGGCATCTATATACGCCGTTGCCGTACGTTTTTCTTTGTTAGAAATCAAGAAAACGGAAATTTTCGTGCGTTTGGCAAAGTGATGCTGTGCGCTTTCCACATAGGTAGTTGTATACTACAAACCTATAGCAGTACCAACGCAAATTTTCAGCTCTCTACAAGCTTTAGTTCTCGAGTTATATCCATTATAGTTTTCTCAAGTCAGATGGTACAAGCTAAAATTCAAATTTCTCGAGAACTAAAGCTTGTAGAGAGCTGAAAATTTACGTTCGTACGTCTACAGATTTGTAGTATACAACTGCCTATGTGGAAAGCGCACAGCATCACTTTGCCAAACGCACGAAAATTTCCGTTTTCTTGATTTCTAACAGAGAAAAAAATACGGCAAAGGCGTATATAGATGTCTTGTGTGAATAGTGTTTAAGTGAGCAAGTTAGAATTTTTGTAGGTTTTTTAGGAACTGAGTTACGATTTTTCTCAATTTTTCGGACAGTTGAATCTTTTTAGTTTTTGGCTCGAAACTCGTGGTGGATCAGAGTTGTTGCTAAAGCAAGATTGCCACCCTATAGAGATTGCTTTGCTCTATCGAATGGTGTTTTGCAACCTCTTTAGAAATGAGAAGTGTACGACTTATTGCGGTTGGAATTCAAAACCTGCATTAACTCTGTTACAACCTAATATATGCCGTTCATCAGTAGTAATATTCTACCGTCCTTGGCTCTATAAAAATACGTCTAAACATGAAATTCCTATGTCGATGTCACCCAGTTGGCTCTGTCGATTTTCTACGTGCGGACTCACATGGTACATAAATAGAAGGTTGGTTTGTTTCATTTGGTTATTATGCTGGCTGCTACTCCCAAGCTAGGTCTAGACTGGCAACATGAGGGGCAGTTCTTGACGCTAGGTTGGATAGGTCAAAATGCCTATGATCTATGTCAAGACAAATTTGACAGTCAAATCTATCATATACACACAAAAAACCTGTTGGCCCATTTACACCACTGAAACTTACGACATGGTACCCAAATGCCAAAAAGCAAAAAGACTTCGCATTTTTCGAGCTATAATATTAGCTTGGATCACACCTGGCAAAAATGCCGGGTGCGATTTGACTATACAAAGTAAAAGTAGTTCTAAATCAAATTCAGAATAGCATTTTTTTAGTTGTACTTCTCGCAATTAATGAAACATAAGCATAAATTCGATTCCTGTTCCCAACAATATTCTAAACAGGGAAGATATGTAAGTCGCAGTGGAGTTTTCCTATGAGTTGTATATTTCGAAGGTCTTTGAGCGCTGTCAAAACAACCTTTTATATCTGCTTAACGGTCTACTGGAGGAAGTTACAGGCATTTGTTTTGCCTCAAATGACACAGATTTTGGTTGCTTATTGCAGGACGAAGGCGACAGAGTAGCTTAAAACCTAATTCTATCAATTTTTTATGTACACTGAATATATCTCAGACATGGACATCAACTTCGCAGCAAAATCCATTTATTACAAATTTAGGTCACTTATACAGTACCTGACGTGCAAGCTGAAAGTGAACAAATGCCTCTAATTTTGTTCAGACAACCGGTAAGCAGATATGGAAGGTAGTTTTGAAATCGGCGTTAAAGACTTTTCGAATAATACGCATCTCAAAGGGAAACACCGTTGCGAGTCATATACCTTCCCTTGTAAATACTACTTAACTTGTTGATTTGACATGAATTTAGGTGTGATAGCGCTACAACATACCTGCAATTTGAGAACGCTTTCTTGGCGTGTTTTTCCAAGTCGAGGAAGCGAAGCATTTGCTCAACAATTGATGATGGTTCTTTGTAACCTAGAAAAATCAAAGTAATTACTCTGTTAGTTATTGAAATTAGAATTTACCTATTATTCCTGCAATAATCACCATGTTTTGCTTGCAAGAAAGGCGCGGGAGCGCAGCATCGAATTGAGGGCAGTAACCGATTCCCTGCAAACAAAGCTGATATTTTTGAGTAAGGTTTTCCCTTATGGTGCATCCTCCGTAGTGGTCAACGGTGCACCTGGGCGTTGTGGGAGACCTATCCTCACGATTTAGCATAAAGTTAATTTTTGCAAAACTCAGCAAGGAGCAGCCACAAATGTTTAGGAGAGTTCTCAGTATATACGCATAAAAAAGTACGACACATCTTATGAGGTGTCAAAAAGAAAAAGCAGGAAAAATAAGACAAAGTAAAGAATACTAACAAGTGAAGGATACCAACATTAGTTGGCAATTAAAGATGAATGTATTAGGTTGTCCGGAAATCAATGCCCGTTTTGAATTTCAACAGCAATAAGTCATGCACTTCTCACTTCTGAATGAGTTGCAAAGTACCATTCGATAGAGCAAAGCAAGCTCTACAAGATGGTTATCTTGCTTTAACAACAGCTTTGATCCACTTCGAGTTTCGAGCCAAAAACTAAAAAGATTCAACTACCCGAAAAATCAAGAAAAATCATGACTCAGTTCATAAGAATCCTGCAGAAATTCTAACTTGCTCACGTAAACACTATCCACATAAGACATATATGTACGCTATTGCCGTATTTTTTCCTCTGTTAGAAATCGAAAAAACGAAAATGTTTATGCCTTTGCCAAAGTGATGCTGTGTCGTCCCCACATAAATAGATGTGTACTACAAATCTGTAGACGTACAAACGTAAATTTTCAGCTCTGTACAAGCTTTAGTTTTCGAGAAATATCGAATATAGCTTTCATTAGTCAGGTGGTTCAAACAAAATTCAAATTTCTCAAGAACTAAAGCTTATAAAAGGCTGAAAATCCACGTTTTTACTTCTACAGATTTGTAGTATACATCTACTTATGTGGAGACGACACTTTTGCAAAAGTATGAAAATTTTTGTTCTTTCGATTTCTAACAGAGGAAAAAGTACGGCAATAGCGTACATGTATGTCTTATGTGGATAGTGTTTACGTGAGCAAGTTAGAATTTTTGTGGAATTCTTACGAACTGAATTATGATTTTTCTTGATTTTTCGAGCAGTTGAATCTTTTTAGTTTTTGGCTCGAAACTCGAGGTGGATCAGAGCTGTTGTAAAAACAAGAAAGCCATCTTGTAGAGCTTGCTTTGCTCTATCGAATGGTACCTTGAATTCTATTCACGAATGGAAAGTGTACGACTTGTTGCGGTTGAAATTCGAAACGGGCATTAATTTCCGGACAACCTAATAAATCATTAAAAGCGCCTTTGAACGCTAATTCCAAATCTGCTTTCCTTTTTTGCGGAATAAGTTTCCGAGAGAAGTTATGAGCGTTTGAATGTCCCGACTTGCCAAGCATTGAGTGGCTTAAAATCAGCTCTGAAACAACACCCATGCAAATCCTACCGGCTTTATTCCTTCCTTGCAAACAATATAGTCGATACAAAAATGATTTTCCACTTTACGGTGTTTTTGTGCAGCTTTTCGCCAATTTTAGGCCACCTAAACCTTAGCAAATTTGGACATACAAACGCTCATAACTTCTTTCGAAAAATCGTCCCGCAACAAAGGAAAGCAGATTTGGAATCAGCGTTTGAAGGCGCGTCTACTGATGTACATCTCATTTTCAATCGTCAACTAATGTTGGTATATCCTTCCCTTGTAAGACATAATAAACATAGATAACGATTCGTATACATGTATGTGGCGGCACGCCATCTCCGCCGCCCATCGGCGCACGCTTATAGTAAAATTGCCGCCACAAATCAATTTAAGCTGTAGCCAAAGAGAGGGGTTCATATACGCCGGTTACGAGATTTCATAGGATGAATATGAAAGAAAATTATGTAAAGTTCCATGTGATAAAAGAAAACAACTGTGACTTTGTGTTTTTTCAGGCCAGTTAACTTTGAAAAGACATGCCACGTCTTTAGTTCAAATAGCTTTTCACAATACCCTAATTGTTTCGATGCCTTATTGCGCGCATCACACCAGATTTGATATCATATCATTGTGTGTTTGTTGTAAGCAGGCCATTTGTCTAGCACAAATTTAAACCCTCCGTTTTTACTTGAAACACGTCTACAGATATGAAGATGTAGAGGAGCCGGAGAGAGAGAGCGTAGCATTGCTAATATTAGGTTGTCTCATAATTAATGCACGTTTTATAAACCTCAACTTCTAATCATGATAACTCTTTTCCCAAACCATCTTTTTGAGTGCAATAAGAATCACTGCAAACAACAAATCTTTGACTATAGAACGCATGCTTTTGTTGATCGCAGCCATTTTGAGAAAGAATTTATAGCCTAAGAAATTCCCGGACATTTTTTTAGAAACCTATAATTTGTGAGAGCTTAACTCTCGCTCAAATGTACTACGATCGCGCAGACTTTGCTCATTATATAGCCGATGGTCGGTTGTGCAATGGAGTGAAGTTTGAATTTTACGGCATATCTCTGTGAGAAAATTTTGCAAAAAAAAACTGAAAGTACCCATTTTTTCAGTATTTTGGAAGATCCAAAAAACTGCTTTTTTGGGATTTTTTGAATTTTTTCTCTTCGAAATGAGTTCGTACAGTCGCTTTTCGCTTGAGATTTTTATGCAGCTTAAATGAGCCTCAGCGATTAACCAAGTTTGGGACAAGATTTCTCAGCTCTGAGTTTCTAGAAAATCTCATACTGACAAGCATTTTGTAGAACAAAGCTTCGCAATCGTTACCATATTTTTTGAAGAAAATCCATCTCGTTTTCATAAATTCAGAGCAAGGAGAGTGAAGGGAAAAAATTCCAAAATTTAATCACTTGTCTTTGAAGGCATGGAACTTCGGCTTCAACAAAGATTTGCGAAAACGAAAGCACATTTTAGAAACTAGAGGAATCGAGCTTTCTGACCTGTAAAGGGTTTTGAGGAAAAGTGTTTTTTCTTTGAAAACCAGCTCTCTTAAAAAGAGATTAGAAAAACGTGCATTATTTATGAGACAACCTAATATTAAGTCGTTCGCGAAAGTTCTTTCTGTTTCTTCAGCTTATCATAAAAACACGTGGAATGAAGATAGGAAAACGCTTCAGACACTATCCGACGCAGCTTTTCTTCCTCTTTTCAAAATCATACTACTGTACCGCTTGCTATTGTGGTCAGTGAGATAATGGCCGAAATTTCGGACCTATGGTTTTTTACCGTATCCAAGTTTGGTAATTTTCCACAATCTTCTTTTTTGACTTCTGGAAAAGCCTTTGATAGCATTCAGATAAAGTAGACAAAGTGCAATTTAACGCAATTTTTCGGCGTCTACAGCTGGCTTCAAAAATTATTTAGAATTTTTTTGATGTTATTAAAGTCCACTTTTGGTGATGCCAAGAACCATAGAACGTAAAACGGCGCACAACTAAAGTGTCATTCGATGCAGCTTTTCCTCCTCTTTCTACTGAGTATTTTTCTTCCCAAGTTGTGGGAATTTTTGGCGATAAAATTTCCATAATTTTTGATTTTGAACCCGGTTAAGAGCATACATGTGGAATGCGAAATCTTATATTTCAAAGCGTAAACACTCAGTTACTTTGAAAAAATAGTGGACAATCATAAACGACTTTTGAAAGTGTTGAAATCTGAAGATTTGTTAATGTTCAAAGCATTTTTGTGTTTTTTGACTTTGAAAAAATGAAGACTTCTGGAAAAGTCATCTCAAAAAATACTGAGAAGCCAGTTGAAATTGCCAAAAAACATTGCATTGCACTTTGTTCACTCTATCTGACTACTATTAAAACTCTTCCAAGAGTTGCAAATGAAGAATGTGAAAAATTGCCAAATTTGGATATGGTAGAAACCATAGGTTCGAAATTTCGGCCGTTACCTCACTGATCACAAGAGCAAACGACACAGGAATATGACATTTCAAAGTAGAAATACTGCGTCGGATAGTGCCTGAATCGTTTCCCTACCTTCATTTCACGTGTTTTTATGATAGGCTGAAAAAACGAAAAAAAACTTTTGGAACGACCTAATTGGCTCGTGTGACAATGGCGCGGAAAAGGTATTGGATTTGGGGGGGGGGGGGGGAGGGGAAGGAGGAATAGCGGGAGGAGGTGTAGAGTGCAAATTTATGGGTAGAGGACATTAGGTCGCCGGAAAAGGAGGTACTGCGCGGACATTTGCACCAAATCACATGCCTTCACTATTACTGCCTCATGCTAATTGTCCGCGTGCGCGGAGCCTACCGGCGACCGACCTAATGTCCTCTATACAATTTATTGGATAGGCGTCAGTTATCAGGCTTTGCAAAGAAAATTTCTTGGTTATAATTCAGTTATGGGACTTATTTCTGTCAGTAATTTTCTACAGATTCCAAAAGCTTCTACCCTCAAAAGTTATCCGGTTTTCTAGTGCCACCAGTGCCGAGTCCTGCCAGAGAAGTGTTTTTGACACAATTTCAAGACATCCAGCTCGCATACACAAAGCTAGCTGCACCCTCGGTTCTATAGGAGTTCGGTGGCCGGACCCAAGCAAGCGGTACACTCGTTCAAGTGGAATAATTAGACTTAAATTACCACCAACTCTACCGTCCACTCTATCTGCCTCACTGTTTCTTCTCTCTACACTGCATGCAATCTGCGACAATCCTTGTGAGAATAGACTGGCTTATTGATAACTCACATAGAACAAAAATGACGAACAAGAAATGGAAGAGCGCACGAAGACCCATCTTCCCGGATACATAGAGCAGAACCGCGCTCATTCGCCAATTCGCTTCAAGATCGAGTCTCTTTCCATTGATAGTGAAAGCGTAGGAAGGAATGAGATCGGTCGAAATTTGAGAGAAGATCAGTTGAAAACGGTCAAAAATGTCTAACTTCGCCGCTCACAACCGTATGCGGGCGAGTGCAGCGCATGAGCACAGTCCGGCACAATTTTAACACACTGCGGAAACTGTGCTGAACTACTTCAGAACTTCAAGAACATCATGAACCTAGCCTAAACGCGCACAAGCTGTTTACAGAGATTACATGTATCTCAAAAAAAATTTGGTGGATTCATGGCCGTGATCTTATGAGCTTAGCAAGCTGTAACACATCATGATTACTATGTTATAGCTCTTCAACCACCCATTTCGAATCCAGAAAACACGAGGACAAGGCGATATTTACCGAATGTGTTTGCTACCGCTCACAAACGTCTATAGACATTTGGGCAGTCTTAGGTGCAAGTTCCACTATACTTCTATACTCCATCAACTCCAGCAACCACATGAAGGATTTCAACAGATGGCAGAGCGCAGTGGAGAGCATTTAGAGTCCTTAAAAAACCATTTCGAAAACCCAAGACACCCACACACTTTAGTGCAACGTTCTCCCAGATTCGTGATACAAAACTTGTATATCTAAGCCAAACGAGATTTATGAATTTTACGAAGACGAAGGAAAGTGAATGACTAATGCACTAGATAAACTTTGGAAACCTTTTTCAAAAATCAATGCGCAGGTGTTGTAAGAGGCCGAGTATATTTTGCGCCAATTTTGACGCAGTTTTACGATATTCGAATGTTTATAAGTCATTCTGAGTACACTTCAAAGATACAAGATATGAGGCATCCGATGTTTTCAGTAAAAAATGAGAGACCTCAAATCATGATGTGTACAGCTTTTGTAACATTATGAGTTTGCTTTGCGACTTTGCAAAATACAATGACCACCTATAACGTATTTGCTGCGGTGAACCAGCTGCGTTAGCAGCTGGATCCTGATCAAATTGATGAACAGGCAACCGAATATCGGGGCGCTTGAAGATAATTACTGCTCAAGTATTATCGAATTTTTTGGCAGTCTAATAAACATATGAAGACGGATCATTTTGCTTTTCAAAGCGACTGAGTAAATATGATGTCGGAGACGAAAACGCTTACCTGAGTTCGATTTACGTATTGATCTCCTATGTAGACGCTCCCATTGTTTGCGAATCGTGATCCAGTAATAATTGCGAACGCAGAAGTTTTACCAGCTCCACTCGGTCCGATTAAGCCGAAACAATCTTCGTTGCGAACACCAAACGTAACATCTTTCAGCGCACAATTCGAACCGTAGTACTTCGTAAGGTTCTGAAGTGTTTTCACATAGCAAACAAGTTTTTTATGGCGCTTATGAGAACTAAGGTAATATGAGGCCATCTATTTCATTTATTGGTAACGTTTTTTCAAAGTTTGTATTAGCCTGTTTTAATCAAGATAATATTAGGTGGTCAAGAAAATAATGTCCGTTTTTATTTGCTTGCTTTATCAAAGCAACCAGACTCCACCCAACAAAGGGTAAGGGGTACTGTTCGATAGAGCAAAGCAAGCTCTACAAGATGGCACTCATGTTTTTGCGCCATGCTCGATCCACGGAGAGTTCGAACTCAAAATTTAAAGGTTTCCAAATGCCCAAAAAATCGAAAAAAATCAGATCTTCGTCCAGATAATTTCTACGGACCTCCCACTCGCTCACATCAATACTATCGATATCTGATATCCATATGTGCGATTGCCGTATTTTTTCCTTGACTAGAAAATGAGAAAATGAAAATTTCCCTGATTTTCTCAAAGCAATGCTGAGCCGTTTTTGCACATGTAGTTCTATACTACAAGCCTAGGTAAGTATAACTGTAGATTTTCAGCCCATTCCAAGCGGTAGTTTTCGAAAAATAACGAATTCGGATTTTTTCGTTTCAGTTTTAGTGCTAAAATCGACATTTCTCGAAAAGTACCGCTCGAAATAGGCTAAAATCCTACAGTTATACTTACCTAGGCTTGTAGTATAGAACTACATGTGCAAAAACGGCTCAGCATTGCTTTGAGAAAATCAGGAAATTTTCGTTTTCTCATTTTCTAGTCAAGGAAAAAATACGGCAATCGCACATATGGATATCAGATATCGATAGTATTGATGTGAGCGAGTGGGAGGTCCGTAGAAATTATTTGGACGAAGATCTGATTTTTTTCGATTTTTTGGGCATTTGGAAATCTTTAGATTTTGAGTTCGAACTCTCCGTGGATCGAGCATGGCGCAAAGACATGAGTGCCATCTTGTAGAGCTTGCTTTGCTCTATCGAACAGTACCCCTTACCCTTTGTTGGGTTGAGTCTGGTTGCTTTGTTAAAGCAAGCAAATAAAAACGGACATTATTTTCTTGACAACCTAATAGCATAATGCGCATTCGCATAGCTATAAATAGACGGATAGGATCTGTCTGCAGTTTCTTCTTCAATACTCGATCATGGCATGGGCGCTGCAGATCAAGCAGTCAAGGTTCGGAATGATCACGAATTGATCAAAGATTTAGAAAGGCGTGCTTTTTTTAACAGAATGACATCTAAAACTAAAGCGTGCAGACAGAAAGGGGAGCTAATGTACGAACCTTCAACGCAGAGCAACCTCCTTGCTAGTTCACAAACTAATCAGTTTACTATTGCAACAGTCCTTTGCTTCCAAAACGTACAAAGGAACATTTTGTAGAAAAAAAACTACATCATTACCATTTCCAGTATAGTACGTTCTAATGAGAACCATGATGTTCCTTTACTAACTATAAGACCGTACCTATATCAGGGCCTGGCACAACTGGCATCAAGTCAAGCTGATTGTCGTTCGTGGAAAAAAAAGCTCTTCAAAATTGCAAAAGGGTACATTGAAGGAATCTCATGTTAGAAATCGTTCATCCAAATCATTCACTCTGTGGAGAAATTTGAAACCTCTCTGAATAAAATTTCCATACAAGCTTGTAATTCTATCGCATTCGTCTGATTTTGAAGCTGAAATGAGCCTTACCGCTTTGCTTACATATTATGGCGAGGATTCCTCAAATGCAAGCAAACACAATAAAGTTATTGAAGGACCCAGTGAACCGTAGTGACCTACGTTCTTCGCCGTGGCAGAAACATTTGTGTGTATTGTTTCAGCTCAATCTTCTCATCGGCGGTGTTTTTATAACAAACGAACAAATAAACGAACATACTTATAAGGCTTATCAAATGCAGTGTCGCTTGCATCAGCATCATTCCCGGGCTGGACTTTGCGTCTCTTTCGCGAACATGCTCTCTGATCACCTCCAATCTATTGAGACCTCGCCTTTCCCACGCTCGCCTTGGGAAAGTAATCACAGAGTATGTTCGCGGAAGAGATGCAGTGTTTAGCGCGGGAGTGGAGATGCTGAAGCAAGCGACACTACGTTTGATAAGCGCTGTACAAAGTTTGAATTATATCTTTGTATATTTCATTCAAAGCAAAAATTTGTGTGTTTGGATGCCATGTATGTAAGCTATAAATGGCATTGTGCGTGCGAGCAAACCCTGCATACATATACTATCAACATCGGCGGTCATTGTAGGCTACTATTTTTGCAGCGATCTCCTGAGTCCTTATATCATTTTGTTGATTTGTTCAAATACATTGAGGAAAACGAAAAACATCGTGTTTTGACCAAGCATATTCCATTATTATGTAAAACGAGCGGTAATGCTCATTTTAAAAGTCAGAGAAGACGAGGATTGGCACGAAACAGGGAAAGTTGAGCATAAGTGGGACAAAGTGGTAAGTTTTATCGTGTTATGCTGGCAGAGAAGGAGCGAAGCCGGGCATCTCAGCTAGTATCATACAGAGATTTTGACATTCTATCAAAGTAGTTTCTTTCACTGTTACTAGTCAATCAGTGCCAGTGATTATGCTTGCTTTGCATACTGCTGCTTTCATATTTTGCGTATGTATGAGGAAAGTGTGGGAGGTAAAGTGAGATGTTCACAGAATCTTTTGTGCTCGACCCATGAATTTTACATAAACATTGAAAATATGAAAAATTGGCTCTTGAAGTTGGCTGTAACGATCTAAAAAGTCAACTAAATCGATGTAACAGTGTCCCCTAACGGCATATGAACTACCTGCACTGTCAGAGTAAACTTCGAAGTATTGTTCTGAACATGTTCTCTCTCTTGGATGACGTCTTCACTGTCAGGAATGTTACTTTTCTGCAAGTATATAATAATTCATGAGAGTGCTTGTGTCTTTGAGCTCATGAAATTTATCTAAGCACATTCAATACCAACCTTTACATAGGTTTTTTTACAAAAAATTCTTGTCAGCTTGTCGAGGTGATATTCGTACACATATAAAATGAGCAGAAAAATACTTCCATGAACAAAAAAAGATGCAAAAGTTTTTTCATAATCTGAGTTAGAAATCGAGCAGAAATTTTTTCTTTTTTTGCGTCCTATACGCAAATATGCAACTCTGCTGCAACATCTCAAAATATAATATTTTTGTTTGCATTAAAGCTTCTTGTAATCTTCACTAAATGTTTCGTAATTTCAGAGTTACAGTTCATAGAATGTTTTGCAAAATATTCCTTACAAGAGAGGGCATTTAACGATACGTCTTCTTGAAAAGCGACATATGCGCTTGAAATTAGCAAAAAACATTCAAAGACTCTGTCCGTACTGCAAACCATTAAGCTAAAGAGAGTTATGAACGCTTTTTTATGAGTGACTGACACACTAGTGAGAAGATCTCTGCATAGGAATTCTGACGGCATTAGATCAAAGGCTACATGCATTGCCATCTTCGAGAGGGAGGCTCAAAAGAAGGCTTTGAATCCTAAAGCTCCGGATTCCTGGTTTTACACTGTCTATTCACTATGAGCATTTCTGCTATTTTTCACTGTAAGTATCGAAAAAGAGCGCTTTGCTGTTGAAGCTTCAGATCTGTTCGTGTGATCCCTGATAATCCCTAGTAGCCGAATTTTTTCTTCAAAATCATTTTTCATCTTTCGACTTGTGGTTTATCGCTTCAATACTCCGATACTTTGGCCGCCTCTTACAAGAACCGTGCAGAGCATTGTTTGTTAGGAAATCTAAACAACTTTAGGATGTTTTTACCAACTTCAAAGAAAGAAAAATAATTTTGCAGAAAAGAAGGTTCGTCGACGATCACCGGAGAATCATAAAAAAGCTAGAACGTGGCTTTTACAGCATTGCGCTTCTATTTAATACGCTTATAACGAAAGGTAGTAGGAATACTTATGGATGGATCAGCTCGAAAATCAGAAATCTGAAGGTCTAAAAGTTGTAGCATAGCTTGAGCTGCTTTAGCGCGTATGTCAATGCATGCGACCCCAAGTTCAATGTAAATAGTATACTTGGACCGAATCGAATTATTCGATTTTTCGAGTGCGAATCATTCGAAAAGTCGGTTATTCGAAAATCTGAGGTTTCGAATAAAATTCGAAAGTTGAATATTCGAAATTTTCAGTTCTCGAATATATTCGATATTCGAATATTCGAAAATTTCGACTTTCGAATATTATTCGAAAGTCGAATATTCGATGGTCATCAATTCGATCATATTCGATGGTCATCGAATATTCGAATATTCGATAATTTGAATGATGAGACCAGAGCCAAGCGAAGATTGTGTGGAAGCAAGCTGGATTTGGCTTTTGGGGCAAAAAAGCAAAAGGATTATTTTTGTGGCCAAAAATTGCGACGTTTGTTAGTCGACGTTTCGTCTTTTAAGGTTTTTTTACGTTTAGAGCTGACAGTCAAAGGGGACTTCGTTTTCAAGAAGCCTAGAAACGATCCCATGCTGGGCCCTGGATGGAACTCCTTAAGCCTAGAACGTCACTGTAGGAGTTTCTATCAAGCTACAACTCTCAATGGGGAGTGTATATGCTTTGTGGTTCTAGCGCAGTAGTTTATACAGTAATCGTGATGCGCCATTTCTGTGGCAGATGTAGCTGCTATCGATTTTTCGTTATTCAGGGACGCCAAATTTTGATATTCTTCAACAGCGTCTATCAGTTCTTCATGAGCGTCATTGAGTAATCTTTAAAACTTAAACTTAGAGTTCAAACGTTTAGATCCACCGTAACACGGCTTTATGACCCCAACGGGAAAAAGTAAAAAATGAGTACCATATTTTTTATCTGCGCACCGAACAACCCTAGACCAAGGTTTAACAAGATCAAAATTTTGTAGATACCGGGCATTACGATACCCCCCCCCCCCACATGCCTGCTGAAAGTACGAGCAAAATGTACTCCGGAGGACTTTTTAGCTGCATCTCTTCTTTTGTACACTATTTCTCTTTCTCTGAAACCCAGATTTATCTCTGAGTTCCACGATAGACTGTAACGCCCACCAGACTCATAGTTATGGCAAAGCACATCTGCGCGTTTGGTGGCGTCGCGTCGCGTCTGTTTCTTGTGCAGAACGATTTCGACAATGTTTTCCTACTAGGGATAATTACCGGTTACAGAATCTCCTGCCATATATCGCTTTCTAGATTTGGTCCACTTAACTGTTGAAGGGGTAAGAAAGGTGCGAATCAGCTCAGATTTAACACAGAGTTAACAGAGTAACTGTGAGTTCCGACCAGATTACTACAGACCCTGCCTGCGGTCTAGTGCACGCTGTTCTTCATTTGCATTCGGAAAAGGTGATAGATGTGAACGTGAAGATGTTCCTGATATCGTCGCAGCGTTACTTCCACTCGACATCGTAAGTTGAGGGCGTATTTAAGATAATGCACTAGTGACCAGAAGGATAGCGTTGTGTCAAAAAGTTCGTCGTTTGTTGTAGTGCGAGAAAGGGATATGGTAGAACCAGTCATTGTACAGTATTTCCTGCAGCGGTCTAGCTTATCGCATTGCCAACGAAAGGAAGATTGCTTATTGCCACGAATGTCGAGTCGAAAGTTGTGGGTAAAGCGCTTATACAGTTCAGCAATGTGTATACTGTATGTGTATCGTGGAGTTGTCGACGGCACGAGCTAGGTGTAAAGAATCCGCGCAACGCGCTAAGATATACGTCATGTACTGCAGAATAGTAGTCGCATAAAAGGGAACTACAAAGACCTACAGTACTTGTAAACTATGCGCTTGGTCATCTATCATATCACATACACATTAATTTTTCGAATGATATTCGAAAATCGAATGATATTCGAGGTCGAATGATATTCGATATTCGAATGATATTCGATATTCGAATGATATTCGATATTCGAATGATATTCGATATTCGAATAATATTCTAAGGTCGAATGATCATAACTTATAATAACGGGCTAAGGGTCGTTTACGTTTGTCTGTGTGTGTGTCTGTGTGTGTGAATCTCTGTCTGTCACGAAATTCGTAGTGCAAGTTCCAGCCAACCTCCTGGGCTCAAATTTTGCACAGCTCATGCTATCCGCATGAAGGTCCAACATGCAAAAGCACGAGCAGATTCGTTGAGTGGATCCCTCAGAAACTGCGCGTGAAACGGATCCACTTTGCGTTTGGGCGACAAATTTGAGTCCAAAATTGCACTTTTTACAGAGTCGCGGATGTTTGTGCCAAGTAAACGTGCAAGTCATGAACATAGGCCCAAAAATAGTGATCAAAAGTCCATTACTTTAAAAAACGGCGCTAAAATGTATCGGTTGCGCAAATGGTCAATTTGCCAAGGCTCTACCAGAGCATTTGAGATTTTTGCACAAAGATATAGCTCACGTGACTGCTGCTCTTATTGCAACTGTCAAGACCAAGGGAAAATCAAAAGCCTATAAAAAATTTGCGTTTGTTCTCCTGCAAAAAGTCTCATCCACGCGAAATCACCGATTGCATATGAAAAAGCTTTCGGAATGAGTAATTGTTTACATTTTATTCGTGATACTCGGCATTGCTCGGTGAGTTCCAGTGCCATCATTATGCGAGAATGAGTAGGGCCTAGATAGTAAAGCCAGTGCGAGCCTCTGCGAAGCAGAGGTGACGCACAGGTATTCAATGATATTCGATATTCGAATGATATTCGATATTCGAATGATATTCGATATTCGAATGATATTCGATATTCGAATGATATTCGATATTCGAATATTCGAAGTTTTCGATTTTCGAATATTATTCGATAGTCGAATATTCGAAAAAAATTTCGAATTTCTCCAAGTATAATAGAAAGGAAGCATTATGCAGTTGTTAACCACCTAAGGTGATAGCACAACATTCAGGCAGAACTTTATGTGTATGCAACCAGTTACAGAAGCTATCGGCCTATGTATCGGAGAACCGCTTACGATGAATTTGCAGACATCTGGCGAACTGCCTCGTGCGAATGTCGCGATACGGCCAAATGTGTGAGGTATGCCTCCAGGTTTGAACTTAGTATTAACTGGGTCGCTCCGATAGTAATTCCACTTTTTCTATTAAAGCGTAACATTCCGCAGAATAAAGATACGAAGGCTTTTGGGCGCATTCTATGCAACTTCTCGTCTTCTTACAAATGTTTTTTTTCTCGTAACAATTTACAAACTTTTTGATTATGACCAAACCAGGATCGTCAAGGTTTTCCATGGTTAAGTTTTTTGCAAACTTTCAAGGGTTCTTTGAGCAGACCAAGGTAACCGATAAGAGCATACCCTACCGTGTACGAAACATTTTTTCTCTTCTATCATAGCCTGTTATAGTCCTTTGACACAATTTTAATGAAAGCTACTGAACTTTAAGAAGTCTGTACAGACACAAACTCGTCAAACACCAATAAATCCCCTAAAGTTAGAGCAAAAACAGATCACGGTTTAACACTATTTTTGAAAATCAAATGAGCGTTCACAGATATAAAACCTCGAATTTTTTAGTGCATTTAAGCTGCGTTTAGAAAAATAAATCATAAGGATTTTGTCCCCAAAATCTCCACGAATAAACAAAAAACTCTACTAAAAAGAGGATCGAAAACCTCATCGACACCCGAGTTGCTCGCTTGGTTCCGTGTTGAGGTCTGAGCCAGATGTGGAAATTTCATAACATAAACAAATAGCTCAAAAAATCTTGAAAAGCAGACTATAGAAAGGAGAAAATTTGTTTTGTTGTTTTGTATCCTGTAGGATTTGCTCTTTCCATTTGTCACTTGGACTTTTTTTGAAGATTGGTACAAGATATAGAAAATTAGTGAAATTTGACTATGGCGAAGATTGTGGGTCGTAGATTTTCGATAGTCTGAAGTGAGTTGGCAGACTTTCTGGAGAGGATAAAAATCTGCATCGAAAGTGCCCAAAAGATTGTAAGGATTCTTATTCTACGAAATATTACGCTTTATCTAAAAAAACGAATTCTTCTTTAGAACGATATAATGGTAGTATGGAATTAGAAGGAGCTCTTCGTTATTGTAATTTACGGAGGAACATTAAGCACACAGCGTTATTGTGAAGCTTTACAGAAAAAGTTTTAGAAAAATCCGAAGTGCTGTAGCAGAACTTACGGGTGATTTTACACAGCACAACTTTTTATGGGATTTAATGCTTTTCTAAAGGTTAGCTACAGTGTAAAGGAACACTGAAAAAATGAAATTGTTTGACATACTTCTTATTGCCTAACTCGTAAAAGAAACATTGTGAAAACGCGAAATTCATAACTTCCAAGTACTCTGATTACACTAATATAAAAGTTTAGTCTGTTTGGCTTCATTTTAGAGGCAAAATATTAGGTTGTCACGAAAGTTTTGTCTCTGATTTTTTCATCGCTCACTAAAACTTGCGAATACCAATTCATGGATGGCTTGGATACGATTTGATTTAGATTTTTATCCTCTTTCTTAAGGCTATATTTTCTCTTTATCTACCCTGTCTTTGCAATCTTATCGCTATGGATTTTCGAGCAGCTTAGCTGTTACGCCAAATCTTTCCCGAATCTCAAAAAATTTTATCCTGATGTTTTTACATAGCGCTGGTTACTGTTATGTAGAGCAAACCTTTTGCTACATTGTTCTTATTTTAGATTACATTGATCACGTTTACCAAATCTGTTATAATTGTGTAATAAATACCGCGGCTTTTTGATAACGTTTACCGCGCGAAAGTACAGAAAATCCCAAAACAAAAAGCCGCTTTTTCAAAGCAATTCAAACTTGGTTACGTTGCATAAATGATGTTTCGTAAGAATAATGTTTCAATTTACAGAAATTTCGAAAACTTTCGTGCATTTGCTGCAGTTGCGTGTTTTACGACTTGGCCAAAAATCGAGACCTCCGAAAAAAATAATTTCTTAAAGCGAAAAACAACAGAATAAGAGAACGTGAAAACACTACCTTGTAGCCCGAGAATTGCTTTGTCTGATCCATACTTAATCTTTGCCGGAACTTTGGAATGAAATTTTTGAAAAATTAGTTTAACTTTGAACAGATAAAATTGACGGGTGGAGAATTTTGGCAGTTATCAAAAGAATCATACAAGATTATGGATCGAAAACGTATCCTTAAGAAAAAGAATCGAAAGCTGCATCGAAAGCATGTTACAACTCATTCAGGTCTTTATTGTGCATGGTTTTATAATAGTTTGAAAAAACGGACAAAATTTTGGGACAACCTAATAGAACTCTTGGTGGCTCAAAGGATCTTCAAGGTTTTTATATTAGGTCATTCCGAAAGTAATTTCGCTTTTTTCAAACGGACTCCACATACGAGGGAACAAAGGTTTCTAAGAGGTCTTGGTAGCATTCGATGCAGAATTTCATTCTCTTTCTAACGGTTATGTAAATGCTGCAAAACAATCAATGAGCTTTCAGAAAATAACCAAAACTTGTAACCCATGCTTTTTGAGATGGTCAAGTTTTATGATTTTTTAAAACCTTCATATTAGTAATCAAAAGGAGATCAAGCAACCATTCGGTAGAGTAAACCTTATAGAAAAAAGCACTACTTTTTTCTCTTCCTCGTATCTCGCCGTAATTTTTTAAGAGATTTTTAAACAGAACCATCGGATCTTGGCAGGCCCACCTCAGCCACAATCGCATCAAACATCATAATTTCTCGGAGTTTGAGACTACCAAGATAGTACTATGAGTTAGCATAAATTTTACAAAGCATGTGAGGGTTTACGGGTTCGAAATATCAAATTTCGAGTTTTTCGGGTACAGCATGAAGCTCGCTAAACAAATGAGTTATGATGATTTCATCCTCGAAAACTAAACAAATTGGAAACAAAAAACACCTGTTAGAAAGTGGAGAAAATGCTGCATCGAATAGTGCGCGAGCTGCTCTTCTTTCTATGTTCTACGAGGATTCAGCTGCCCAAGTATGGAAACGGTAGCATCAGTTGAAATTCTGTTAAAAATGTATGACAAGCTATGGGAAGGAGAAAAAAGTAGTACTTTATCCATAAGGTTTACTCTATCGAATCGTTACTTGAACTGAGGATTGATATGAAGGTTTTAAAAAATCATAAAACTTGACCATTTCAAAAAGTATGGGTAGCTTTGCTTTTTTTGCTTTGGTTTTGGTTATTTTTTGAAAGCTCATTGATTGTTTTGCAGCATTTACATAACCGTTAGAAAGAGAATGAATTTCTGCATCAAATGCTACCAAGTTCTCTTAGAAATCTTCGTTCTATCGTCTGTGGCGTCCGTTTGAAAAAAAGTGAAATTATTTCCGGAATGACCTAATATTAGACACTACTATAAACCTCGCTTTATACTGCAAATAATGGAAGCCAGTTTTATTGAAAAAATATCCTGAAATCAGTACTCGTACTTGATTTTGAGTTATGAGTTTGAAGATAAAATTAAAATAGTTTGAATTCCCGAGCATTGAAAATAAATTCAAACTTCGCACAAAATAAAATCATACTAAAGTCGTTAATCTCTTGCTTAGTCATTCACGCTCCCTATCATCTCTTTGTTCTTTTTCTTTTATCAAACGAGAAAGCGAAGTTGTATGCTTGCCCAGCAATACTCAGATGTTGTTACACTAGCAATTGTATTTTTACGAGCATTCACAAATACAACCGTAAAGTTTTAAACTCTTACAAAAGCCACTCTTTAAGAAATTGCAAATCCAGCTACCCTTATCCGGGTTGTGTGTGCAAAAAATCTTTCTCAAGCGTGCTAGGCTGAGTTTTATGCTATGTCGTACAATTACCAATGTGGGAACAGCTCAGCGCTTTGGTAAAACATGCAAAATTTTGCTTTTTCGATTTGTTACAGTAAAAAAAAAATAAAGTGTACTTTGCAAAATGACGAAATGATAGCTATAGAGTGCAATAATAAACTGAGCAAGACCTCCAAAACTCTAAACCAAAACAGCTAGCAAACTTGCAGTTTTTGCGGTCTTGTCGCACTGCTTTATAGGAAGCGAAACTTGAAAGCAAAACGATTGCAAAATGTTCACTGCTTGGAATTCAAAAAGCTCTATTTTGAAGCGCTTGAGGTTACATTTCAGGAACCTTTCCTAAGTTGAGCATCTGCGTCGTTTGGACTTTGACCGGAGTAAATGATCTCACTATGTGCAATTAGCTTTCAACTTTAAAAGCCTGTGTTTGAGGAAAAACTATTCACGACAATAATGATCATATATTACTGAGGGAATGGTTCCTTCTACACAGCAAAGAAGGGGAGTAAGCAAGAAAAGGATATTGTGCTTTGGACGGAAACAATTTTGGAATGTTGGTTAAACAAGGTATAGTCGACTCGTTGGCTGCATTGGAGTGGACGTCACTGCGAAGCACGCGTCACGAGGTAAAAAGCTTGTTCAGTACAAATGCGCCACGCAATTCATCCGCGTTGCGCGTGGTCCGTAACTTTTGAAGGCATTGCCTATGTCAATGAGCAGTGGAGATGTTCGGATGCATTACGAGAGCGCAGCTCCTGGTAACCTAAGGCCCCGGTCAGACTTCACGCAACTTAATCGTCGCGATCTAATCGCCAAGATTTCCATTCATTTTTATTTCACATTCAAAAATTTCCGGCTGGAAAACTATCACAACCAAATGCAAGTTGATCGGCATGGAATGATGTTGTAACAGTTGTCTCGTCGCGATTCAGTCGCGACGATAAAATCGCGTGAAGTCTGCCCGGGGCCTAACAGTACGAGTCCCATCAAAAAGGTGGATTCGGAAGCGAGAAAATTGATCTGGAATTGATCTGGAGAGTCGAGTTTAAAAAAAGGGAGTGGCGCTTTAGTCTTGCCTCCAGTCGACGGAATCCCGCCCATACAGCGGCTTCCTATAACAGCAGCAGAGCGCATCTCGCCCATCGCTCTTTGAAGAAGACTCTCTAATAAAGAGTTTTTACGATTTTTGAATAGTTTGAGGGGGCAGATTACGATTCAGCAGGCCGAAAACAGTCAGAAGTGTCCAAAATTCTAGAAGTGAAATTTTACCTGGACAGTGCCCTCAAGCAGTCCGCGCGGTCAAAGAATTGGCAATACTTTCGACTGAACGAGAATAAAATAGGGTTGCTCTGTCAAAAAAGGGTTGCTTCTCATACGAGATAGTTGCAGGCCCCGACAGATTTTTTTGCAAAAACATTTAGCAATGTTTCATTTGATATTAAATCGGCTTTCGTAAGCATTTCCTGTAAGAACATACCAATCATTCCTTGCAACAGGATTCCTTGCCACAGTGCATAAGAGGGACTTATCCATACGCCGTTTTCAGGCTTGAGATGTAGGTTTGACATTGAAATAACTTGAAAATATGAAACTTACGTTGAGGTTAAACTCTCTCAGGAGCGGTGCAGTACCATACATACCAACGAGCTCATAAAATAATAAGAAACACATTGCCTTCTCATTTCCATTGATGATTAATGAGATAACGTAAACGAATACAAGCTTTGTCATAATAAATGTCAAGGTAGTCAAGCTGAAGGAGTCAAATGGTAATAACAATTTACGATAAGCTAACAGTCTATGAGTATGGTGTGTTTTTGTTACGAAAATATAATGCGTAATCTGATTCATAGCCGTTGCTATCATATCATATAAACATGTCCATATTCTAGTGTGGCGTGGCTCATCAGAGTTCGGTGATGGAAGATGAAAAAAATTTCAAAAAGGCTCGTCCACTCTGTGGACAAATGCGAACAGCTCCACTTCGCAAAGAGTTCTATATCTAGCTGCATATGCCACCTAACACCATAAAGAAGCGCTGAAAACCAATGGCCAGAAAAGGCAAAGCATGCTTTATTTCGTCAGAATGGATTTTGAGCTCAATGTTTGTCAGGGCGCTAGTGAAAATCTAATAACCTCGAAAAAAAAGCAAAAAATGGTTATCCATAGATCCTGCATTTCTAGCAACTATCACATTATGGAACACTTTATGTGGATCATGATCGCGGATGTCTAGAAAGCATCTTGCAAGTGTGCTCTAAATGACCTCTACACGCAAACGTAGAGCAGATCATATTCCACTTGAAGTTTGCCACCAATATCTGATTGATGAGTGAAAAGGAACCAAAAAATGTTTAAGAGGCATTATTTTGAGCCGAAAGCTACTTCAGGAACAAATGCCCTGTATAGTTGATTCGTTGAGCGCACGAACTGGACATTGCTGCGGAGCACGCGCCGGAAGTAGAACGCTTGCTCTAATACAAATTCGCCATTATACGCCACGTCGCGCTCTCGCGACAATTCAGCCGCGCCGCGCGTGGACCGCAGGGTTTGAGCAGTCCCTGGTCAATAAATCGACGATATGTCATAAATAACAAGGGAAGGCGTTTGAGTTGAAGTGGACTTTCCCCAATGAAATGCATATCATTCAAAGGTCTTCAAGTGGTGATTTTAAGACAGTCTTCTCTGTCTGCTTACCTGCTTACTAAACAAAGCTACAGGCTTTCAAAATTGCATAGTCAAAAAATCTCTGAATGACCTAAATTAGTAAATGGCAACTTGCTTCAGAGTTACATGCCTGAACGTTTAAATATTTATTGCACAAGAAAACCAATTGTAGTATTTTTCAAGCAGTTTGGCTACCTTGGTTCTGCGACAAGCAACAAAATTCAGTGCAAGCCAAGTTCAAGCCCAAACAAATACCTATAACAATGCCGCTCAAAGAATGTGCAAAAATTCCGATTATCGCGAATTTCAAAAATTCCGCGGAAGGCCGCGACGTTCCCGGATATCCGCGAAATTTCGAATATCGCAAAGTTCCGATAATTTCTCGGAATCACGCAAATCACGCAAATTACGCAGCGCCGTAACTTCTTTTGAAATGAGTAAATTCTGAATCAGAAAACAGCATGGTGCTGAGCTCGTTAAGGCGAATCTTACAACATACAACATGTCCTCGATATTCCGTTTCCAGTTTTCTTAAATTTTTCTGCGATGGTCCCTTCGCAAGGATTGTAACGCAGCGTCTATCCAACGCAAAGGATAGGGATGAGAGCATTCGGTAACACAGCTCAATAGATTATAGTGCGCTAAAAAGAGTCGCAGATTTTTTTTGAAGAGATGGAAGCCTGGTGAATTTTAGAAAAATCACGCCTTTCCGCCTAACTTTTCCCAGAATCTTCGGAATTGAATAATCTCCGAGTCCGACTCCAGCCTATAAAAATGGCCGAGGGCTCACGAAAACTCGTTCCCATGAATTTTGCCCAATCTAAAGATCGCAAAACTTTGTCAAAATTCCACAGTGAGTAATTGTAGGACTTCTGATAGCAAACATTTTGTTTAGTTTGCCTAAGGGATCCCATGTATTGAATAAGGTATTTGCGTGTGTTCAGCCGCTCAAATATCAAAGGAATTTTGTAGCTAGAGCTCAGATCTATCTAACTATTAAATCCAACACAAAAAAATCCATCAAGCGATGTGAACAGATTTGATGCAAGTTCTACAACCACTCACGGTAAAAGTATGCGATCTTTAGATTTTGGGCAAAATTCATGAGGGCGAGTTTTCGTGAGCCCTCGGTCATTTTTATAGACTGGAGCCTGAAACGTGTACCATTCAATGGCACAGTTCCTAATAGCTACCTCTAGGAGTGAGCAGGCAAGTTTTCTGATAGGTACGCGAAAAGTGCAGGCAAAGTTACAAACTTTCGTGACTCAGTTACAGTTACCTTACCATATTTCTGCAAAAACTCTGTATTCTTCAAAAACCACAATTTTCTAAGCAACTTGTCCAAAAACCTCTATAAGCGAACACTCCTTACAATCCAAGATCGTCAACATTTTGACCAAGTCGGCAAGCTTCAGAGCGTCTAGAGAAAAAATGAAGGAAACCGAATATCTCGGAAAACTTGCTTGTAGAAGTTATCCGGCCTGCTGATGAGAATCACATCTGATCAGCAAAAGAGCTTCATATTTTGGGGTTATGGTAAGAGAAATTCAGACCAACATGATTTTTCTCGAATATACCAGCTTCTACTTCCTTTTGGAGGAAGTCCGCGATTACTTTCTAACGCACTATAATCTTTTGAAAAATTTTGAGAAAATCCTTGCTGGGATCTACTAGGAACAGTGCGCGCTGCTTTACACCTTTGCGAAGAGACGTCCACAGAAAGATTCGAAAATACTGAATTAGGAATAGCAAGGACATGCTGTACATCGAAAGGGAGCATATGAGCTGAGCACATTGCTTCCTTTGGATTCAGAGATTATCTATATCGAAGGAAGTTAGGGCGAATACAATTTGGGAAGACGTGAATTTTTCAGAAAACACCAACGCTTTTCTTTTAGCCCGTATGCTATACTGAGGATATGCTACGGCGCTGCTAAACATGTTTATAATAAAAATAAGGAAAATTTCAAGATATCGAGATCTTCGATAAACCTCTGTTCGCGAGCTAGTGATTAAAAAATAATCTACAGCCTTCAGTTTGAAATTCTTATTTCGAAAACGTGCTTAACAGTGCTGTAGTAATCCTCAGTACAAGTTTGCAACATTTTCACTGATTTCTCAGGAAGATAATTGACTTTGAAAATGACAGTAATTTTTTGGGGAACCCTGGGGATCCTCAAGGGATCACACAAAATGGCGAAAAACCAAGCTCCCCTGAAAGTAACCTTGCATCCATTATGCGCAGGTACAAGTATATGGAAGCCTTCATAAGCGAGATAGAAAACAAAGAAGAACGTTACGTGAAGTAGCAAGATATCACGCGTCCCCTCGCGTTCCCTCTCAGATTCCCTCCTCTCGTTAGCGGGGATGTACGTGCATACGAGCATTAGAAAAAAGTTTGCTGCTACTTTTTAACGCACTATAGATTATATGAACAATACTATCGAGTGCTAATTAACGCTATCTTTTGCGTTGGATAGGCGCTTCGTTACATCTTTGCGAAAGGACCTTTGCAGAAAAATTTAAGAAAGCTGGAAGCGGAATGTCGAGGACATGCTGTGTATTACAAGATTTGCCTTAACAAGCTGAACACAATGCTGCTTTCTGAATCAAAATTTATTCATTTCAAAGGAAGTTATGGCGCTGCGTAATTCGCGTGATTCCGCGAAATTATCGGAATTTCGCGATATTCTCGGAATGTCACGGAATCCGTGCATGTCGCGGGCCTGCAAAATTCCCGGAATTCCGTGACATTCACGGAGATTTTGCGCATTCTGTGAGCGGTATTGTAGCGTGTCTGTGATCAGCATTTCGAGGCGGTCAACATACACTTTAAGTTAAGCCATTTCGAGTTAAATACCTTCCTTGTTGAGCTTCTTCGAGTAGCACACAGTTCAAAGAGGCGATCAGACTAAATAAGAAGCAAAATATTAGGTTGATTCATAAATAACGCACGTTTTCTAACTTCAATTTTCAACCGAGATAATTCTTTTTTGAGAAGACATTTCTGTGCGCAATAAAAACTACTGTAACCAACAAATCAGTGGCTACAAAACAGATACTTTTGCGAGACTGCATCTATCACAAGAAAGATTTTCTGGCCTGAAGATTGCCAACAACTTTTTTCAGAAGCATCCACTTTGAGAAAGCATAACTTATGTTGAAATGAAGTAGGATAAAGCAGACTTCGCTCTTCGTGTAGCCAAAGGTCTCTTGAGCAGTAAGGCCAAGTTTGGATTTAACGGAAAGTTTTTGAAAGAAAATATCGCGAAAAAGTCGAAAGTACTCACTTTTTTCTGACATCTCGGCGGGTTCAAAAATCGGTCATTTTTGAAATTATTTCATTTTTCTCCGCTGGAAAGTGAAAAAACCCTAGTGCTTTCCACCATCAAATAAACTAGGTCTACCCTTGCTGTATAGTGCAAAAGACTTGCAATCGCCTTTTGCTTCAAAGTTTTATATGACACGGAAGAGCCGCGACGATTATTCAAGTTCGCAATTGAATTTCTCGGTTCAGAAATCATAGATAATTTTGTTCGAACAGCATCTTGTAGCACAAAGTTTTTTAATCCTTATGCATATTTTTTGGAATCAATCTGGCTATTTCTCATGAATTTAGGGCAAAAAGAATGAAAAGCAAAAATTTTGGAATTTAGTCTCTTTTATTTGAAGGCTAAGAACTTTGGAATGAACGGAGATTTACGAAAGCAAAGGGCCGCAGAATCTAGAAAAAACGCTCTTTCAAACAATATGGAAGTTTTTTGAGGAAATTGATTACACGTCAAATACCAGCTCCTGGAAGAAGAGGGAGAAAAACGTGCATTAATTATGAATCAACCTAATAATTAGATTTTTATTATGCATTTATATTGAAGGCTTTGAAAGACTAGAAGAAAGTGGGGAAGCGATTTTCTTAGTAAATTAACTATGTATTGCAACCTGAGCATAAAGAATGTATGCAATAGCCTTCCAAAATTATTCACAATTTTTTGATCATGTCTAAAACGACTGCAGCCGAAAGACACGATTTTAAGTCTTTACTGAACTTCGTGTAGGAAGTTCTCAACTCGCCTTCGTTTTATACGGTGTCATACAATTTTCTCCTACACAGGTGAAGGCTGTGTTTTTAATCAAACCGCAGCCGCAGGACTCGGCACAGGTGGTTTGCCGGGCGAGCTGGATTGGTTTTGGAAATAAAAGCAAAGGAGATATCGTTTTTGCGGAAGAGCATACCGCTGTCTTTTATTCTGCTGCCGGCACCCTGCCGGCATGCTGGCAGCATAGTCTCCCAAACAAACAAAAGGCTTGTTTAAAGCGAGGTGAAAGTGAAATGACACCAAAATGCCCAGATACTAAGAGCGGACGAGCCGTTGGCCTTTTCCGGCTGGAATTTCGCAGCTCCCGCAGCTCGGCCGGTCGCCATAGCGCAACATGGCACGTAAGAATATACGCAGTAAAAAAACAAAAATCAAATCCACCGATATAACAGCACCAGTCTGACTTCAAAGTTGGGTAACACCAAGATGCTATTGAAGGTTCTTCATAAGACAACGTTTCTACCTCGGAGATCCAAGCCTATTGAGGGCAACCTGACCATGCGCTGTACATCACGCAAGTATCCTTTTCGTTCAAACATCAGAGGCGGCCGAGCGCGACCTTCATTCTGCATAGGCCGCGGCACGGCTCGAGTTTCTTATATGGATTTTGGTCCGCGGCTCAGCCACTGCAATGATTCGCCCCATCATTAAGGGCTGAGCCGATAAGTTCATTCTTTCCCGCGGCTCGGTCGGTGCAATGATGATGACATAAACGAAGGGCCGCGGGTCCGCTGCACCCAATCACGCCCCAAATTAAGGCCGCGGGCCGGAAAGGCCTTTTGGAGTCGCGGCTCGTCCGCTTCTAGTGTCTGAGTGGGAGTGTAGATGGGCAATGGGAGGATAGTACTATGTGCAAGAAATTATGAAGAAGTTATGTGAACCAAAGTTGCGGCAAATTTTTTTCGGAGTTAGGTGACTTTACAGCCACCTGGACAGCTACCTGAGGTGGCTATAAAAAGAAAAGCTATAAATTTCTCCGGTTCACATAATTTTTTCATAAATGTACTTTAAATTCTGTTGCCCATCTATTCGTTCTTCAGTCGCTCAAAACCCCCTCCTCTCCGTCTATTTACAAACCCTCAAACTTTTTTCAACGAGATTTCGCAGGCTGCTCCAGCGCAAAACAGTGCGCCAGCGACAACACTCGCCGGCGCACTGTTTTTTCACATCTTCCCATTGTCAAACTGCGAAATGGACTTCTGTTGTTTGTGTATACTCATTCTGCTGAATATTTTTTTTCCTCTCATTGTCTGTATTGGCAACTCTGGAAGATACTTTGGGCGATCTGTGTCTTGTTGCTTCCCTCGCTTGATTCTTGTGCTGTTTGTTTGCAGCCTTACCTTTGCCATTTCACTATACTTGGTCACACAAGCCGGAAGGCATGCTTATGAACTCGTAACAGGTTTTCTTAAGTATGCGGTCATTTTTTATTCTCACCACGAAACCATTTGCAACAGCGTGGTTCTACGGTGCACACCGTCTTGGTGCGCACCGCGTGATGCTGGTGTCTTGGTCATTTCATTCTATACTTGCTACGTGTGTGTGTGTGTGTGTGTGTGTGTGTGTGTGTGTGTGTGTGTGTGTGTGTGTGTGTGTGTGTGTGTGTGTGTGTGTGTGTGTGTGTGTGTGTGTGTGTGTGTGTGTGTGTGTGTGTGTGTGTGTGTGTGTGTGTGTGTGTGTGTGTGTGTGTGTGTGTGTGTGTGTGTGTGTGTGTGTGTGTGTGTGTGTGTGTGTGTGTGTGTGTGTGTGTGTGTGTGTGTGTGTGTGTGTGTGTGTGTGTGTGTGTGTGTGTGTGTGTGTGTGTGTGTGTGTGTGTGTGTGTGTGTGGGTGTGTGTGTGTGAATCTCTGTCTGTCACGAAATTCGTAGTGCGAGTTCCAGCCAACCTCCTGGGCTCAAATTTTGCACAGCGCATGCTACTCGCATGAAAGTTCAATATACAAAAGCACGAGCAGATTCGTTGAGTGGATCCCTCAGACACTGCGCGTCGAACGGATCCACTTCGCGTTTGGGCCGAGATTTGGGTCCGTAATTGCACCTTTTACAAAGTCGCGGATGTTTGTGCCAAGTAAATGTGCAGGTCATGAACTTAGGCCCAAAAAAGTGATCAAAAGTCCATTACTTTACGCTAAAAAGCATTGGTGCGTAAATGGTCAATTTGCCAGGGTTCTGCCGGAGCACTTGACGAGATTTTTGCACAAAGATATAGCTCAAGGCGACTGCTGTTCTTATTGCAACTGTCACGACTATGCGAAAATCAAAAACCTATAAAAATTTGAGTTTGTTCTACTGCAAAAAGTCTCATCCACGCGAAATCACCGATTTTACATAAAAAGCTTTCGGAATGAGAAGTTGTTTACATTTTGTTCGTGATAGTCGGCATTGCTCGGTGAGTTTCAATGACATCATTATGCGAGCATGAGTAAGGCCTAGACAGAAGAGCCAGTGCGAGCCTCTGCGAAGCAGAGGTGACGCACTGGTTTCTTATATTCACGGTTCTGGGGGCTTGTTGGTGTCGTGGAAAGCAGGACTATTCACGAGGCCAGCGATTACGACACGTTTTTGCGTCGCGATCACGCAAAGATCATCATAAATCGGCCCGCCGCGATACACAGAAACAGCTCCTAATTACTTGCTGCTACCGCAAGCACCATTAGCAAAACCTAAAACATATGCTTAACTACCAGAAGTGAATTTTGTAAATATTGTGACCAGATGCGATACTCATTGTTAGTCAGTAGAACATACCGGTATATCGAGGAATAAAAGGTGAGTATGCTCTAACCGCTTACATCATTCCTCTCCAGTTTCCTTTCATTTTCGTCGTTTTATATTCATATCTTTTCACAAGAGTACATATCCTTATATGTATACACTATTCGTGACACGCGAAGACTGGGCGTCTTGCGTCCGGCCAAAATGGTTCGTACTTGGAGCGACAGTAGACGGTAAGAGAAACGAAAATGCGCAGAAAGACGCCGATACGTTCGCGTCTTTGCGTGCATGAATTGCCCATAACTGAGGATTTTCGGAATACCAAGTGTCATTGTCTTCATTCCTTACAGTTCGCTAAAAAAAGGAATAATAAGCGAGAGCTGCCTCTTGCACTGTTACGATTTCACCAATCTTTCATTGTAATTCTTAACATTCCCGAATCATTTGTCTCGAATCGATTTATTTCACAATTTTCGGTTTCTGAGCACAATCGTAAATCTTTTGAAGTTTGTACTCGTTTTACTACTGTATGTGGATCTATTCAGTTAACATACAAATAGTCTAGAATTTTAGTTTTTTTTCTTTATAAATGATCAGTGCACATTATAACCTGCGTTTTGCAATTAATGGCGCTGAGCACTATCGCGACTCTACACTCTTGTGGACATCTATGGGTTACTCCTGTGCGGCTTGTCGTTCATACGGGTAGAGGACTATGTGTCACCGAAAATGGTAGGGTCTCGCGGACAATGCAGCAGATACTCTGCCTCTGCAGTATTGGAATGTGCATTTGTCGCAGATGTCCGGCGGGATCTCCTACTTTCGGCGACATTAGTCCCCCTACCCCATTCCTACGCTTCATGAACTAACTTTGTTTTTGCAAGAGTTCGTGGACCTGGTTGGTCTTCTTTTTGGACTTCTTGTAAATGCCTTCATCAACATTTGATGCATGATGGCATCGCAACTAGGCTTTGGCCACGTATCTGGAGCTATATTGGTGGGCTTTTAGTTTTTTCCTAAGCTAAATGTGAGTCTGATTCTAGCCTTTTTGTTGTAGTGCTCCTTATGGTTTTTGGACGCGGTTATCAGTACGACAGAGCGCCAATATGCATTTCGAGCTAAATTTACCACCTTTTTCACACCAGCGCATTCAGAAGTGCCATTTGGCTGCAATCAAAGTTATCTATGCTAACTGTGCTAGCGCCGTGCCGGCCGGATCGATCAGTATGTGACGGCGCACGTGCCAGCTGGAGCGGTACTAGCACTGCCCTGGCACAATGCGCACCTACATTGAAACAGGCTATAACTCCTTTGCCATATCCACCTTCATCAAATCCGACTTCGATCTAGCATGATTATGTTGTTTTTAATAATTTTTTGTTAGTGTTCACCTTTTAGTGTACAACGTTCTTCAGTGGCTTTGAGAGGTGATGCATACCATCTTGGGGGGGGGGGGGGAGGGGGATGAAACCTAATTCCGAATTTGCCTTCCTCGCCTGTGAGGAGGTTTTTATGTGCGAAAATTGATAATTTTTTGTTAGTGTTCACTTGTGACGCATCCTTTTAGTGTACACCGTTGTCAAGAACTACATAGTTGACTTTCAAACCTTTCATTCGCAGCAATGTCTATCATGAAGTGATTCAGTTTTGTTCGAGTCATTCATTACAGGAAACCTACATCGACTATTTGGTGAGAAGTGAATATTGTCATCAAGATGTAAAGTAGATTCATTTGCTTAGATCAAGTTGGTGAGAACTCAAAGACTGCCTGCAAGGTAATGGCACCGGATTGCTTGTTCAAGCGGTTCGAGTAACGAAACCCAAAATATCAGAAGCGATAGGACAAGGCTACGACCAAATGGAAGCGAGAAGTTCACTTCCAGGTGACACTTTTTATTTCGCAATGATCTCCGCTTTTACAGACGAAAGTTGAAAAAGAGGCGGAAAGAGAGCCATACATGTGAAAAGAGGATAATGTGTTTTTACCCCCTTCATCCTAAAGGGGCGCGACCCCTATGACCCCCTTCACCCTGGGGCGTTTTCTCCCTTTGCACCCGTATGAACAGAGCGAAAGAAGGCTGTCATAGAGTGGTAAACTTTTTTTGTTTTTGCAATTTTATTCGAAGATTTCTGCTTTTTCAGAAGGTGAACAGAAGGCACAGGTTGCAGCTATCGTGCACAAGCAAATGATAGCGGAAGGGGTGGCACAGAAAAAAAATCAGTCAACTTGAAGACGATAGTCGTTTATGTAAGTTATTCTGCTGAGGGAATCGACACTGAATTACAGTCAATTTACATTACATTCACTGTGTTGCAAAGTAACTCCACAGTATGATTTTGCGAGTTTTTGCTATAAAAGCTGAGTTTTTTTAGCCTTGGAGAAAACGAAGGCTGACGCAGAACTCACTGCGCACAAAAGGAGGCCGGGGCAAATCAGTTGCTGCTGACGCCGTTAGTTTTGATTTTTCCTTCATTTTTCCTACTTGCTTATGATACTTTTTATTTCAGAACTGTTACTTTGCAACTTAATGAATACCTGGATCTGAAAAGAATGGAAGCTGTGAGCGAAAGTAACAAGATATTCCATGGTCAAGACATGACCGGCGGTTTTCACTTAGATGTCGGAGCTGCTCCACATGCTTCTTCTTACGTATGTTCTGCTGTTATACAATCTACAGTGATATATGCAAATCGTTTTATTGTGAAAGAATTGTTGTGTTGTTTTCGCACTCTTTGTTTATCAAGATCCTCAAAGTCTGATTCCTCAAACTTCATCTCAAACATCTGTCTCGCTATTCACTTACAAATTCCGTTTTGCTGTTTAAAAGCAGCGGATCAGATCGACCTCTATCAGATTTTGGTAATGATAGATAGTGGACCTCCCGAATACACCGCAGCCCCAAAACCACCTTCCAATCTATGCGCTAGGTCCTGAAAAAGCGCTTAAAAACTCCACCAATGACGCCCACTCAATGGAAGTGGGCGGAACTGGTGGAGTTTTGAGTCTCCATTACAGGACTTCCTAACACTACCAAAATCTGACGGAGGTCCATTCTGCTAATCCACTGCCTTTGAAGGCACCGTCCACCCAGATTCTCGGCTTCCATGTTTTTGTCGTTCCGGGGTCCTCCCCTGTCCCTGATTCCGAATATTTAGTCGAGAATCCGCGAAAACCTCGATAAACCCCGTTTCGGAGAACCCGCAGGGCGAGTTGTGCGGAACGGTGATTGGTTAGGAGCGCCCAAATAGGCGAGACGAACATCACGCCCACTCAAAGAGGAAAAGTAACCGTGGCGAATCCGTCATTCAAGCGACTTTTGAAGCAAATTTTTCGCTTTGGAAGCAACTTCTGGCAGCTCGATTTGGGCAAGTATACACTCACGATCAGATAGTCGGCGGGGGCAGGCGGCCATGCGATTTATGGGCGGGCGGGCACCGGAAAAATAGTTCGCCAATTTCTTGCGGTCCGCTTGCAGATATTTGGAGGAAGAAACAGCGAAATTCTAGACGAATGCTTGGAGAACAATCGCGGTTTCCTTATAGATTAGCTGCGGCGCAGTGGCCGCATTCTCGCGGAATTTCCGCGAGAATATGCAAAATTTTTGGGGTCCGCACGGTTTTTTGTGGACCGCGCAGTCCCTAGGTACTTTCCGCTGAGAGAAAGTACCTCAAACTTGAGTAATTAAACCAACGGTGACACCTCTGCCACACAGAGTCTTATCTGTGCTCGACGTATGCCCGAAACTGCGTAAAAAGGGTCCGAGCACCTGCTGAAAGTTCGGCCAGCGTTTGCTGAAAAAGATTATTTGACGAGCGCCTGCAGAAAATTCTGTGTTGCTGCCCGCTGGCAGAACATTAGACAGTAAAGAAAATACCGCTCGCTGAAGGTTTGGCCACGCCCCAAAATCCTGTTGACCGCTTGCAGAAAAGCGCGAGTTTGCGGACCGCCTGCCCCGACGATTGTCTGAACAGCTGGGGGCCACACTACTCTTAGGAATCAAAATCTCATTGACCACATTTTGGGTGGATGGTGCCTTCAACAAGAATAAATTTTTTTACACCATTTACACCATTTTGCTTATTTTGTTCACATAATTGTTTTTGTTATGCATGTTATCGAATAATAGAGTTCTCTTTCATATATTAGGTCGTTCCGAAAGTAATGTCGCTTTTTTCGAATAAACGCCACTATTCGTGGAATCAACATTTTCAAAAGATCTTAGGAGCATTCGATGCAGCATTTCATTTTCTTTCTAAAGCTTCTAATTTCACTGCATAATGTTCAATGAGCTTTCGAAAAATTACCAAAATCGCGACTTATGCTTTTTGCCATCAAGTTCGGCTATTTTTCTAAATTTTTGTACCTAATTTCCAAAAAAGCACAAGTGGCAGGTAGATAGAGAAAACACTACAGAACACAGAGTAAGTTTTCCTTTTCCTTAGCTTGCTTCTCAGATTTTCTACAATCAATTTGTCAATGCCATCAAATTCCATATTTAGTCAAGTCAATCCTCACAGAGCAACAACCGGCAAGCGACTCGGGTGTCATTCGATGCAGCTTTTTCTCCTCTTTCTAGCGGTTGTTTTTTGTTTCCGATTTATCAAGTTTTCTGAGATAAAATCATCATAATTCATCTTTTTCAAGGCACCCCAAGGTATACCCGAAATTTTCGAAAGTTGCTAAAACGAAGCGGTAAATGCTCGTTCGGTTTGTAAAATTGTTGACAAACCATAATCCATTTTTATAAGTTTCAAAATCCGAAGACTTGTTGGGGTTTGATGCACTTGTGTCTGAGACGAGCCTGCTAAAAATCGGTGGTTCCATCAAATATCTGTACAAAAATTATGACGAGCTCTGGAAAGTGGAAAAAAGCTGTGCTGTTTCCTGTAGGGTTTGCTCCATCCATCCATTACTTGACTCCTTCTGAGGTTTGTTATAAAATTTTGGAAAAATTGTGAAACTTGGCCATCTCAAAAAGCATAGGTCGCAGGTTTTGACCCTTTTCTGGAAGTTCATCGACTATATTGCAACAACTTCATAACCATTAGAAAGAGAATGAAATGCTGCATCAAATGCTACCAGAATGTCTTACACATCTCTGTTCCACGAGATGTGGCATACTTTTGAAAAAAGCAACATTACTTTCGGAACGACCTAATAGATAGTTCATTGCACAAAATCGACTTTGCTGAACGCCCGCCAGTATGTTTGTTGCGAACTAACACTGGCATTCGCGCGCATAAATCATCATGGTGCCAGTGCTCAGCAGCCGCGCTGTAGGCACGCTCGCGTGCGTGCGTTGCGTTCAGCCTACAGCGACTTGAGCGATTTCGTGCTTCGGAGGGGATTTTGTGGACTTTTTGCATTTCAGGGGGGGGGGCTTCGTTTTTTTCAACCAAAAGCCACCTCGTGCCGAGCCCTGCGCAGACGAAACTGGATTCTACAGAATCGCGTTCTTAGTCCCAATTTTGAAATATTTAGAATTGAGTGCTTTCACTTATTAGCTTATTATAGCAAAATATCTGTGTTGCTTCAACAGTCCTGAAAAACAATCTTTTTTCTATTCAAGATTCAACGAATTATACAATACAATCTGTCGAACCCAAAAAGGTTTGTAACTTGAAAAGCAGCGAGCCAACACAGCTGGCGCAAGCTGAAGGGCTCACATAATGATTTCGTGCTGCTAATGCAACCCACCGAGATTGGCGGATGAGTGAAAATCTGTATCAAATTTTCAAGATGAGTAAAGAAGCGTTAGCAAAAAAATAGCAGGGCAAGAAGGATTATGAAGCACTCACAAAAGCATCCACCAAGATAATTGTAGAATAATCTTCATAAATGTTACCATTATAGCTAGAACGAATCCTGTCAAACAAACATCCCAAAAAAACGTTGCAGCCCAATACACAAGCGGCGATAAGCCGGCTAACATTTGCTGAAACCCTTTTTTGAACTAATACACTTAATATCGTTCGAAAGTTTTGCTTTCTTCATAAATCAATGCTTTATAATGACAGCTCACTCACCTCTGTCCGTCTGTTAAAAAAATCGGCAGGAAATGATTTACATTACTTGGAAGCATATTATGGTCTTGCAACAAACGAAGTTCATTTCTATTTGTCCATTTTTTAGTGTCATCATCAATGTTTTTGTCTTTTATGATGCCTTTGTTCTCAGGTTTCGCTTGATAATTTCTCTGTGTGAGACTCGCAGGAACTGCCCTACATGGTCCTACCCGCAAAGGCAGACACCGTAGTCAAGTGCCTATCAGAGTACACACGGCGGTACCCGCGCACATTTTTATTTATGTCCTTCAATCTCAAATCTGCTCGCACTTGAGAGCTTTACAGTCCACAACAGTGGACTGTAAAACTCTCAAATAAATAACTAGCTCCGAACGCAGCCTGCATACAAGTCCATTACCCTACACACTGTAAACTTGGAATCTGATCGATTGAGCCTACTTTAAAGAAATACGCTGGAATTTGAGCACACTTTTTTCAGAAACCCAAGCGTAAGGACGTAAACGTGATGTATTGGGTTGTCCGGAAATTAATGCCCGTTTTGAATTTCAGCCGCAATAAGTCATGCACTTCTCATTTCTAAATAGGTTGGAAAGTAGCATTCGATAGAGCAAAGCAAGCTCTACAAGTTGGCCGTTTTGCTTTAGCAACAGCTCTGATCTACCACGAGTTTCGAGCCAAAGACTAAAAAGACTCAATTGCCCGAAAAATTTTAAAAAATCGTAAATCAGTTCATAAAAGTCCTACAAAAATTCTAACTTGCTCACATAAACAATATCCACATAAGACATCTATGTACGCGTCGCCATATTTCTTCCTTTGTTAGAAACCAAGAAAATGGAAATTCTCCTGCATCCGCCAAAGTGATGCTGTGCCGTCCCTACATAGGTAGTTGTATACCACAAACCTGTAGAAGTACAAACGTAAATTCTCAGCTCTCTACAAGCTTTAGTTCAGAAATGTGAATTTTTATGGGCCAGCCAACTAGGAAAAGCTATGTTCGGTATTTCTCGAGAATCAAAGTTTGTAGAAAGCTGAAAATTCAAGTTTGTACTTCTACAGGCTTGTAGTACACAACTACCTATGTGGGAACGGCACAGCATCAATTTGGCAAATGCACGAAAATTTTCGTTTTATTGGTTTCTAGCAGAGGGAAAAATACGGCAAAGGCGTATATAGACGTTTTTATGTAGATAGTGTTTACGCGAGCAAGTAAGAATTATTGTAGGATTTTTATGAACTGAGTTACAATTCTTTTCGATTTTTCGGGCTGCTGAGTCTTTTTAGTTTTTGGCTCGAAACTCGAGGTGGGTGAGAGCTGTTGCAAAAAGCAAGAAGGCCATCTGTAGAGCTTGCTTTGCTTTATCGAATGGTACTTTGCAACTTATTTAGAAGTGAAAAGTGCCTGACTCATTGCGGTTGAAATTTAAAACCATCAATTTCCGGACAACTTAATAGATAACTGAAAAGACTAATCAAGCTAATGATACGCCAAAACCTGGGAAATGTTTTCTTGCGTAAGTTGGTGCGTAGATATTCATGAAGACTATTTAACGTGATATTTATGCTGTCAATCGTAAAGATTAAAGAGCTTTTCGAGTCTCGGCAACACAAAAACGATATCACTGAGTCCCCCCCCCCCCCTACTAAGTCATACAGTCTTTGAACTTTGTTCGCTTTTCATATGCCGAGTTATATCATCAGACCAAATGGATGCTACCCTACTCTTCCCCAGTCATGAGAATTTTGAAGGCAGTATCTCACCAAAATTAAGTTGCCGAGATTCTCGCATTTTGCAAGCCTGTCGGACCCTGTCTAGCATTGATGGGTCAAATCGCATAAAGTTCCGAAAAACTCAGTTTTCTGGAGACCCCGCGGAAGCGACGTGGACGAGTTGTTCCTTCCAACTTCAACCTCAGCCAAAGTGGCAGAGTGGAGATGGATGCCAAGTGGAGGGACATGTTCAAATGCGTAAGAGGGGGAACCGAGGGAGTCGTCCAAGCGTACCAAGTCGCTCTCCGCGTACCACTTTGAGCGAATTTTTCTCAGCGTGGAGGGGGTCAAATTGAGTGGGACTTGTTGCAATGGCCTATTTAGAGGTCCCTATGATAGAATGTATGAAGATCCGCGCGACTTCGACTTTAGTGAGACACTGCCTTCAAGCTAAATGTCGAATTCACCAAAGTGAAATTTCGGCTCTGTAAGAAAAAAGACAGCGCAAAACCAATAGCATATTTGAAAAGTGCGCCTTAGAAAACCCCTAAATCTGCGTCTTAATCGAAACTGAGCAGATAGTTGCTAAACATCAGTTTTGTGCTTCTGTTGAATTCCCGGTTTTATGATTGACTAGCTGGCTTACCCGGCTCCGCCTGGCCCTGTCAGAAACGATAAAAATTCCATTTCTATCCCTGTACACCTTTACCTGTGCCCACTTCTACATGCCCTATTCCCGCTGCGTGAGTAATCAGTATGCTCACCTACCTTCCTCACCAACCCCCCAGCCCCGTAGCTCAAACTTTGCACAAAAAAACAATAAAATCGATAAAAGTAAGGATAATTCTAAAAACTGATGGCGTTATTCGACTATCCGGGCCCCAAAATGTTTTTGTGACGGATCTTGCTCAAACTCGGTATATGGGGGTTATTTGAGCCGCTGATGACGATATCATAGTCATCGCGTGGCAGCGGGTAAAATCATAAACCTGCCTGAAACCTTGGCAGGGAATTGCCTAAAGTGCTGTTCAAAGAATATCGTGCTCAATCCCCACGATAAAGGCAATTTGTGTGGTATAAAAGTTTCCGACGACCGTAATGCTTTCCTTATAAGACCACTGCCGCGCGCGATACATCCTTCGGCGGCTTTTGCCTAAGCAGAAATAGGGAGAGGGAGATTTGCCGCGTGCAATACACTCTTCGGCGGCTTTTGCCTAAGCAGAATTAGGGAGAGGGAGATTTGTCGCGTGCGATACACCCTTCGGCGGCTTTTGCCTAAGCAGAAATAGGGGGAGAGACATTTGCCGCGTGCGATGCACCCTTCGGCGGCTTTTGCCTAAGCAAATCAGGGGGAGGGAGATTTGCCGCGTACGTTACACGTTGGGACAGGTTATCAGGATGGCGCTGGAGACCGCCATGCAAAACGACCGTTTCCCCATTTCATGAATATTTGGGATCTAAATTAGCCCTGTCCATTCAAATCTTGCAACTCACACAACTTCACTAATGCGTTATGACAGCGAGCAAGTTTCATATTCATAAGCAGTATACTTGTGAACCGTTACAGGTAAGGTTTTGAGCAAATCTGAAACTTCGACCCATCTACACCCACCGTAACCCAAGAAAATGCAGCAACCTGCGAAATCAACATAACATTCATGTTCAGCGCGCTGAATGACCACCATAGACGAAGTTTGAAGCAAATCTATGTTATCGACCCCACACCGTATATAGCCACCCTAACTCTTTGAAGAGGTCCCAATATGCAGAGAGAGTATGAAATTCGTAATCAGCATGTCGAATAAGTTCTCTGGACCGAACTCCAGCCGAATTCATGATTTTGACTTTCTACCGTACACCTATCGTAACCACATGGGGAGACTTTGTGCGACGAAAGTGTGATATCTGTAATCAGCATGTAAGATAACCCTTATACACGAATCTGAGCAAGCTCTACGACAAAAAAATTTTGGGGCCCGGTTAGCCGAATAGCGCCAAACTAATATTGAACTCAATCAGCATGCTTGATTACCCCCCTGTGCAAACTCCCAGCCTCGTAGCTCCAACTTTGCTAAAAAATCGATAAAATCGATAAAAATAATGGAAGATTTCAAAAACTAATATTGTATTTGGAATCCCCACGCTTGATTACCCCCCCCCCCCCCTGTGCCAACTCCCAGCCCCGCAGGTGAACTCTGCAAAAAATCGATAAAAATCGATAAAATCGATATCGATCGATGACGAAAAGTAGCCTATGACACCCGCCGGGGCCCGAAGTGTATGTGTGTCAAGTTTGGTCCGGATCGGTTCAGAAATGGAATTTTCTATTCGGAACATACGTAGTACACACATACAGACAGACATAAAGACATACAGACATACAGACAGACAAACAGTCATTCAGCTTTATATATAAGATGAATTTATCGCGAAAGCGTCGATGGATGGGGGCGGGGCTTAGAATACACACAGACTAGGCTCTGTACACTACAGGGTGTCCCAAAAAAATGTTTCGAACGTTTGATCGTTAATATCTCTCTTCTCAAGAAGTCTTTTGCCTTGCTTTAGGTACCGTTTTGTAGAGCTGGCTTCAACTTAGATTTCCTGCATAGAACGAATCACCCATCTCTCTTCATTACTGTAGGGTTACAGTAGAAACTTCAAAAAGGGTTTTGAGCCATGAAAGGCCATATTTTGCCTCAGAAAGGAAACAAAACAGCCTGAAAACTTTTACACTAGGCTTATTAGAGTTGCTGATTCTAATTGTGAAGTTCCCAACTTATTATGATGTTTCATTGAAGAGTTATGCCAGGTAAGAGGTAGCGGCCATTTTTTCAATGTCCCTAAAAAGTGCGTTTACACCGTTTAGAAAGCTCGTAATCTTGTGAATAGTTGAGTATTGAACTCAGCGTCTATAAAAACCCTATTACACAAGTTTTCACAATTTTTTGAAAAATTTTGAAACGACAGCTTTTTCCACATTGACACCATATGTTTCAAGTTTCTACCGTAATCCTACAGTAGTGAAGAGAGATGGGTGATTCGTTCTATAATGGAAATCTGAGTTGAAGCCAGCTCTACAAAACGGTACCTGAAGCAAGACAAAAGACTTCTTGGGAAGAGAGATATTAACGATCAAACGTTTGAAACATTTTTTTTGGGACACCCTGTATGTTAATCGCGTATCTGACTGCTCATAATACTTAAGGTACGCTGCGGCAAGTCTTTCGGGTAGGTAAGTTCCAGAACCCGAGAAATCTATTAGGTCGGTCCGAAAGTTTGCGCGGTTTTTCAGACCTATGCTCAAACCACTTAGAATAAAGATAGACAAAAGACTTCTTAAACTATCCAACGCAATATTTTTTCCTCTCTTCAATGGTTATGTCTTTGTTCAGATTCCCTCAATGTCCGCTCAGTAATCGGCAGGGATCTCTAACCCATGATCTTCACCCATCTTCAGTTTGATCGTTTTAAATCTACACTTTTAACTTTTGGATTAACTTCGATAATAGTTAGATAGAATAAAGAAAATGCAATAAAATACATTTTTCTGATATCTCTACTTGACTTCCCAAAGTTTTAAAAAGTTTTTTTGATGCTATCAAATTCATCTCTGGGTAACTCAATCCTCACAGAACAATAAACGATTGCCAACCAAGGGGTGTCACTTGACGCAGTTTTTTTCCTCTTTTTAACAGACTTCTTTTCTCCCCGATTTGTCTAATATTTGAGAATAAAATTACTACTTTTTGTTTTCAGATTTGTCCCAGGCTGTACCCACAAAATTCGGAATTCAGTATTTCCAACCGCTAAACACTCACTTGCTTGCTAAGATTAATGCTAACAAGGGAATGGTCAGAAGTCGAAGTGACCAAACCAAACAAGCTGTATACCATTCGATGCAGTATGAAACGCTGACTTCGAATTTGTCTTCCTTATCTGCTTATCGCTCCCGTAGACGAAGCTACAAGCAGTTTTATGGTGGAAAAATCGTACATAAAAATTACGAAAGAGAGCATACTGTTGCACTTTCAGCTCAGCTTTAGGCTTCAAGAATTTGAAGCAAGTAAGCTGCATGTTTTGGCCCAGCATTGAGCCCCACGTGGCTCCGCACGGCCAAATTTTCACTTTCGCGCAAAATTTCTTAGCCAAATAATGGCCTTTAATGGCTTATAGATTCGTCCAGAAAAGCGATAAGCAGATAAAGAAGACAGATTTAGAGTCAGCACTTTATGCTGCGTTTAACGGTATGCAGCTTGTATGGACTAGCCGCTTCGATATCTAAGCATTCCCTTGTAAGTTCATAATCTGCTTCTGGAAGCCTCAAATTGAAAGATTTGTCAGTGCTTGAAGCGATTGTGTGTTTTGCGACTTTGCAAAAGTAAAAGCTTTTGAAAAAATTATTTAAAGAAATATTGAAGAGTTAGTTGATTAAGCCGAAATTGTTCATTGTATTGCATTTCGTTCTATTCAACTGTTATCGTACTAGTCGTGTAAATTGGAAATTTTAAAAAATAGCCAAACTAAGGATGGGTAAAAATCGTAAGTTGGAGAGATTCTTGCCGATTATTCTTTCGCCGATTATTGAGCGGACGTTGAGGGAACCTGAACAAAAACATAATCATTTAAAGAAGAAGAAATTCTGCATTGGATATGCTTACAGCGTTTCTCTATTTTCATTCTTATTGGTTTGTGCATGGGTCTGAAAAACAGCTTGAACTTTTGGACTGACTTAATAGTCAACTTCCAAAAAAATGTTCAAGTTTTATCTGGATAGAAATGTCTCAATCATGGCAAAATAAACAAAGGGGGTGCGAGCGATTTGTTTGTACTTTAGATTAAAATCAAGAGGAACGCGATTTGCGGCAAATTTTGAAGGAACTACACTTGAAAACAGAATCACGCCGACAGTGAAACTCTATGAATCGAATGCTTTGGAAAAGCTTATGGGGTTGGATAAATTAATAAAGCTGAATAGAGCTGTTTTACATTAAAATCTGACATTCCTTAGAATGTGTAAGTAAGGAAGGTTAAAGAATTTATCACCGTAAAAAGAAGGGCGAGATTCGTCAGTGTGCATGTGCACGACAGTAATCTCTGTGTACAGCTTAGCAAAAAATTTATCTACCATTGCAAAGTCTTTCCTTCAAAGTTTGATGTCTCGTTGAAGAAGAATTGTGAAGCTTGTTGCCCAAGGCGGAATGTTTTCAAAATTGAAAATGCATATGCCTATTGATATAGGCCCGACCCGCTTGGTAGCAACATATAGGGTCGCTAGTGTATTTTGATTGTTCGAACATTTACCTGATGTCGAAAGCCACATAATCTTTCTTCAATCAACGGTGTGACAAACGATGTTTCAAGAAGTAACACAACTGGGGGATATATCATAGGCGCTATTTGGTCGGCGGGTATTGCATCTTCTCTTTGAATTACTTCCTTGGCAGCGTGAAGTTCAATCTGACCTAAACAAAGTTTTAGTTGAAAATGTCATGCATACATGGGTAATAGGCGAGGGTTTACTGAATAAAAACGTTGTAACCGAATAAAAAATTAGCTCTCATGTTCATTTTTTGATGAAACAAGCACTTTTAATATGCTGAGCAATTGTTAAGTTAATGCAAAAAGAACGTAGAGGGCTGAACAATTGTTAAGTTAATGCAAAAGAAAACGTTGAGGCTTTTGTCTAGGCGGGTACGAAAAAGTCATAAAGCACCAACAAGACACTATAAGAAATCGCCCATGCAGAGATCCACGCTAAAGTTAAATAGACATTTGTAACCGCTTTCTGAAAGTCGGATATTCATCATAATAAAACGTGAGCACCTCACAAATAGTCAGTATTCATTTGACAGGTATTAAACGCTTTTTGTACGCAACTACTATAAGCTTTTCTAGCTCAGAAACAAAAGAAAAAAGAATGAAATAGATAATGGAGTACAAGCTTTCTCACCATTTTAAGATCTTCCAAATTTGTATTCGTATACTAAAATTTAACAAGGGAGGTCCGTTTGGTCGAAGCGGCCTTTTTACATGAAACTGATACCACTATAAAGAGCATCGAATGCTGATTTTAATGTCTTTTATCCACCGAGCGGCTCTAATGTTGAGATATGAGCGTTTTTTAAGTTGTAAGATTAAATGCACACATAGCGTAAAATTTGTTAGAAATGCTCAAAAGGTACAATTTCGATTACCAGAGCACTCCATTTGAGCAATAAGATTGTTCAAAACGCCCATACTCAACACTGCTCTACTTGAGCGCTGAAAAGACCGTAAATTTTGAATTTTACTTATATTATGCGTTCATTTTTCGTGCCAAAAAATATTTATGATTCGGCATGCAGAGGCCTCGGCAGATAATAAAATCAGATATGGAATTAGCGTTTTATGCTCTTCAAAGTGGTGTAAGACTCGTTTAAAAGGCCACTTCGACTGATCGGATTTCCCCTGTAAGAAGGTTTAACATACATTCGCGCACTTGTACCTCGTTCAGCTCTCGAGTATTCATTGAATGCTTGATGGAGTTGTTGTAGAGATGTATGGAGGCATGTTTGCATGTGTTTATTAGATGTTGATCAAATAATAAGTTTGCAGGACTTTATGAAGATGATAGACTGACGTTCAATGTCCTAGAGTTTTATACGCTTTCGCGCCAAACGTTTCTTTCCTGCTGTTCTGTTCAGAAAATAGTTTATCATGTTGTCTTCTCAAAGCTAAACCGTCGTAAACATTGGACGATGAGCCTTCGCGTCGAAAAATCCTACTCATACGAACATTAATCTCATCAGGTTCAACCGTGAATCAGAATCGCATATGCTAGTCCGCTCCGTTTCTCCCTCGCAGTACGTACAGTATTCAGAGAATCGTAATCAGATAAGCAAAAGTAATTATTGCCAGAAATTGTATATTCTAATCTAAGCATATGGTCTCGAGAGCGGTCATAACATCTACGATCAATGTCAAGTGAAAGAAATTTTTTCCACGTTGATGAGGCGTCTTTATAAAGTGTTTGATGTACAGAGTGTCCCAAAAAATGTGCATTGTATCGTTAATAATCCTCTTTGTTTTATGTCTACCAAGCTTGAAGTACCATTCTGAAGAGCGAGGTTCAATTTAGATTTGTGGTATGAAGCAAATCGCTAATCGCTCCTCATTGCTGTAGGATTACGGTATGAACTTTCAGCATCTATATATACAGGGTGTCCCAAAAAGATGTGCACACTGTTTGGTCGTTAATAACTCCCTTGCTTTCATGTCTTTTGTCGAGCTTAAAGTACCATTGTATAGAGCGAGGTTCAACTTAGATTTGCAGAATGGAGCGAAACATCGATCGCATTACTGTAGGACTACGGTAGGAACTTCGAAGAGGTTTTAAGCCATTGAAGGGCGCAATTTGCCTCAGAAAGAAGGCTAAGCAAGCCAGAAACTCTCAAACTGAAATAATTGAAGGTGCTGATTCTAAATATGAAGTTTGCACTTTAGTCTGCTGCTTCTTTCATAAGTTATTTCAGATTTACAGTAAAAACTGTATTCCCAATGTCCCTCAAAAATGTGAATACGCGAACAAGAAAGTTCGAAAAATTAATGAAAAGTTATGTACTAAAATCAGCACGCCTGAAAACCTTAATACACAGATTTTCAGATTCTTTTGAAATTATTTTATCACAACGCCTATTCCACAGTGACGCTGTTTGTTGGAAGTTCATACCGTAATCCTACAGTAATGAAAAGTGATTGGTGATTCGCTCCACACTGCAGATCTAAGTTGTACCTCGCTCTGCAGAATGGTACCTTGAGCTCGGCAAAAAACCTGAAAGCAAAAGAGTTATTAACGATCAAACAGTGTGCACATCTTTTTGGGACACTCTGTATATAATACTCAAAACTGTGAGTTTGGAGGCTATGTGCGGCGATTCATTAAGTCCCTCTATCGATTTATCGATTTGTTTACGTTTTTCTAAGAAAGTATGGTTTATCATGTTTCAATCCCTCACAATCATGCAAGCTAGGGCGGTAAATCTCATTTCCACCTCAGGATCACGAGGATGCGGTATCGAAGGGACGTCCCGGGTAAGTCATTCACAACATGGAGAGGAGGGAGGGGGTACCCGGGCTGCACGACAAAAAGAAAATATGCGAAACGCCGCGCCTAAATTCCGGGCCCCACAAAACTCCCTGGTGCTAAGGTGACACAGCGAGGACTAGGGTTGCGCGATGGTGCAGATACATGACTCAGTGTCATAAGGTTCATCGCAAGAGGAGTGCTAGATAATGATAATGTACTGTTGAAGTCAGGTTGCTGCGCTTCGCGAAAAATTTGGGCCGATCGTACCTCCTGACCGTTCCCTGGGGAATAGCAGTACAGTAATCTTGCTGACAACTTATAGTATCTACTCCACAGCCGGTGAACAATGGCCCGGGCTAGACCGGGAAAGTCATCTAGTTCACTATGTATTAGATTGTCCGGAAATCAATGTCCGTTTTCAATTTCAACCGCAATAAGTTATCCACTTCTCATTTCTAAATAGGTTGGAAAGTAGCATTCGATAGAGCAAAGCATGCTCTACAAAACAGTTATCTTGCTTTAGGACAGCTCTGATCCATCTCGAGTTTCAAGCCAAAAACTAAAAAGATTCAACTGCCTGGAAAATTAAGAAAAATCGTAACTTTGTCCAAAAAAATCCTACAAAAATTCTAACATGCTCACGTAAACACTGTCTACACAAGACATCTATGTACGCCGTTGCTGTATTTCTTCTTCTGTTGAAAATCAAGAAAACGGAATTTCTCGTGCATTTGCCAAAATGATGCTGTGCTGTCCCCACATAGGCATTTGTATAGTACAACCCTGTAGAAGTACAAACGTAAATTTTTAGCTCTCTATAAGCTATAGTTCGCGAGAAATCTAAATTTCAGTTTGGACTCCCTGACTTGGGCAAGCTATATTCGATATTTTTCGAGAATTAAAGCTTGCACAGAACTGGAAATTTACGCGTGTGTTTACAGGTTTGTAGTATACAGCTGCCTATGTGGGGAGAGCACAGCGCCAATTTGGCAAATGCACGAGAATTACCGTTTTCTTGATTTTCAACAGAGGAAAAAATACGGCAACGGCGTATGTAGATGTCTTGTTAGACAGTGTTTACGTGGGCAAATTAGATTTTTTGTAGGATTTTTTGGACAAAGTTACGATTTTTTTTGATTTTCCAGGCAGTTGAATCGTTTTAGTTTTTGGCTTGAAACTCGCGATGGATCAGAGGTGTTGCTAAAGCAAGAGAGATGTCTTGTAGAGCATGCTTTGCTCTATCGAATGATGCTTTGCATAATATTTGGAAATGAGAAGTATATGGCTCATTGCGGTTAAAATTCAAAACGGTCATTAATTTTCGGACAATCTAATGCTAGGTTTTGTGACGAGATAATTGCAAAAAAATTTGAAAATTTGTGCGGCAAGGTTTTCAAGCGTGCTGATTTCACTACATGAATTTCATGAGCTTTTCGAACTTTCTCGATGGCGTATTCGAATTTCTGACAAACACTTGAAAAACAGATGTTGCCCTGCATTTGAAATAACTTATGAAAGAAGCACAATACTGAAGTACAAATATCATATTTAGAGTCAACGACTTCAACTAGTCCAGTACAAGCAAGAGTTTTTGGCTTATTTGATTTCCTTTTTAAGGCCAAAACTGGCAAAAAACCGCTTTGGATGGCTCAGAATCCTCCTCGAAGTTTCTATCCTAATATTACAGTAATAAAAAGCAGTAGATTCGCTCCACACTGCAAATCTAAGCTGAACCTCGCTCTACAAAATGGCGCCTCAACCTCGACAAAAGACATGAAAGCAGGAGAGTTATTAACAATCAAACAGTGTGCACATCTTTTTGGGACCCTTGTATATTGTGAAGCGAATGTAATCAAAGGATTCGGTTTCTTCCAAATCGACTTTGGGAATATAAAAAATATGAAGGTCGAGCTGGCATCACGAGTTGCACCACGTTCTTGAGCAGCCCATAGTGCTTGATCACCTCATGTAGCGAAGTTTACCCCTTTTTTACCAAATCTTGATGACCAGCAGATAGAAATGGGCTTCACCGCTCATCCTACATGACATGGGAAGTGTGCACAGACACACAAACACACATATTTTCTACTTTTATTTATGTATAGAGATAGAAGATTTGGCGTCTTCAACACCCTCTGCGGGCAAGCGCCTACGCACTCTAATACATAGTCGAAGAGACTACTGAATACGTGCGAACCTTTTACAGCGAAATGAGGGGGCCAGCTGATTGTCAAGTCAGTGCCTTTATTCCTCCAGATTACTTTAGTATCAATTTACCGGCCACGGAGGGTAGATGGCCCGAGGGCGGGATCGAACCTGGGTTTGACGTGTAGCGGCGCCTCATACTGCTACGCCACTCGTCCCCCTTTAAAAAAATATACAAATTGGTTCTCAAATGTTCACATTTTTGGTTTATACGCTTTATGCAGCAAAGTGAGTTGCCAAGAAAAAAACAATCTCGTGCTGGGACTTGATTTGTTGTCGCTTTTTCCACTGCTAGGCTGAAGGGTTCTTGAAATGTACAAAAATGTTGGAATAATCCATAACAACTGTTGTATACATCCATAGGCAGATGTAAATGCCGAGCAGGTAATCCAGAAAAGAAGGAGAAAATTTAGTGAAAACGAAAGAAGTTGCTGGAATAGATAATAGTGGAAATATGATGAAACGCAAAAATCATGCCGGTCGCAATTTTTTCCAAATGAGATTCTGAAGGTATATGCTGCGAAACAAAGAGAAACTTTTGATTAATGCGTCCAATTGCTTGCGCCCAAAGTTTTCAAATTAATGGCGGAAAATATCAAAAAGAGTTCCGTTATCTATTCAAATCGCTTGCGCAACTACGATCCAGTAGATTTTGAAAACGAGATTAGGAAGCAGAGAAAGAAGCGAAACAAATCTCAAGGTTAATCACAATCACAACTCAATTAGGGGTCTATTCAGACAACGAAATCACGCAGTACAAACAGACAGAACAAACTGTGAGGCCCGTAGTAAACCCTTCATCAGTGGCATTTCTCTTGACGCGGACCGGGGGTGATCTCATCGCGCCTCAGTCTAGCATCCGGCGAGCTAATGATCTGGATGCTGATCACTTCCTGGACATTATAATCAAGTGCTTTCTTGAAAAAAATAAACAATTGAGCAGGTTTGGTCGAACGGGTAAGTGATTGGAATTACACGCGCGCGGCCATGGTTCGACTGCGCCTAGTGACACAACTTTTGCTACATCGCCGGACAATCTTTGATAGCGGCCACTATCGCGAAATGCAAAGATAAAACAAAACATTTTGTGACGAGAATTTTATAAGAAAAAACGAAATGGTTGCAGCATGAATTTAATGTAAATGAACAAATAAGTTTTCATGTTGGACACAAAAAAACGAAGTTCAAAAAAAAAAAGAAGAATTTGTTTTTTTTTGTTCCTCGCCAAAATTAGCTGTTCATCGATCCTCTCCTATTCGGGAGCGGTTGTGGTTGCCGATTTTGACTGCAATATTATGTGAGTGTCCCGTAAGTTACTCACGAGCAGCATACGGGACTTTTCTCTGGGTCTCATCCCTTGCACACTATTCGGTCAATTCACCTCAAAATCGAGGCTACTCTTACGGATTTCAGATGAATTCATCGCGGCACATGCCCTGACGCTAACTCTCCAAATCAGGTCGCATCAGTTTATCTTAAATACCTCAACTCAACCTCTCAGTTGAGATCATCTGGAGTGAAGTGGGGTTACTACTGGCCTAAGATTTATATGGGAGTGGCAAAGTGGCGAGACAAGCGGCAGCGGCTTGACAAGCAATTTTTGGGGATTTTCCGAAATTTAATTTGCATTCAAGAAACAACGTTATTAAATGTTTTTGCCTCATTACTGGTAGCCATTACGTGCTCTTAATACGTTTCAGACTTTTTTGTTTTCAAAAAGTGGCCAAAGAGCCTTTCATAGGAAAAGCGCAAATTAAAACCACTGCGCTATTGGTTACGCCTGCATAACCCGCCGTTAATGAGTAGAAAGAAAAGCGACCCGGCCTCCAGGATGTTTTCTTGCACTTCCGCCGCCAGCTTCGGCTGGCACCACTACTTCATTTAATCTTTCCTCACTTCCCCTCTCCCTGAACTCCTCTATCAATGTTTTGTATTCTTTATGTATCGTTCGCAGCCATGTAACCTCTTCATTACTCTCGATTTCATCTATCTCCTTGTAATCTCCTTATTTACTTATCCATGTAATATTTTCATTACCCTCGACATCATCTACCTCCTAATATAATTTCCTTATTTACTACTCTCATCTACCTCTTATATTACGTCCGTATACCTTTCTTTCTTCCCACCTATATGTACTCAATTTCTAGAATGTTATGTCACAACAATAAATTTTACTAATTTCATGTTTTGTGAAGAAGGAAGAAGCTAGAGAAAGTCAAAATAGTCATACTTTACTGGACAAAGTCCTAAAAATAGCCTAAATTATTAAAATATCACACTTTGTTTTATTTTGAATGTTCGTACATCAAAGAAAATGAGCACAGAAAAACTGTGCTGTGTCAAAATGTCAAACTAGATTCACCGTGCTTATTTTTCTTCTAACAAATGGCAGGTAGACAGCCCTCACGTACTGTATGAAAAATTTTTTCAATTGAAGCACTACACAAAGAACCATTTGAAAAATCGCTGATTACGGTGAAGTAAGGGATTTCATATTCATCTCGACTAACTGGCATTTTATATTGATGTTTCCTTTTATGTCACACCTTGATTGTATGAGAAAGGTAAAGCAAAATTAACTTCAACAACCATGGTTGTTTAGGTAACATTTTAAAACTCATTTAGAGCGGAGTTAGCTAGCTTGTTTTGGAGCTTTTGAGAACAACAGATTGTTGCTACAATCTTCGTTCGAAACAACTTCCAAACTTTGTTTTGATAACTCTGAAAACATAGGAGCAAGATGACAGGACGTTTCAAAAGTTTATGCACATTATGTGCTCAATAATAGCGTAAAGACTTGCACCGTCCACTTGGTACAACCTGCTATGCCGCTCCTATGTATTATTCTCAATGTATTGGCTCCGAACTAAATTTGCAAAATGGACTAAATTGCTGATCTTCATTAGTGTAGGATTGAGGCAGAAACTTTTAATAATTAATCGTCTTTTTTGCGCGAAGCAAAACAAACGACCTCAAGATTACAAAAGGCTAATCAAAATTGCTGACTCTAAATGTGAGATTTGCACTGTTTCGCACATCTTACACCAGTTATATTCTAATGACTGTTTTCCTAATGCTCAAAAAAGTGCAAACATCTCGGTTATTTGGGATTGTAAGAGCAGGATGTACTTGTCTTGAATTGACAACGATTACAATGGTTGCTAAAGTTCCTGCAATGACCGTAGAGTAATGAAAGAGATTGGTAATTTGCTTCACACTGTAAATTCAATCTGTAAAGATTAGACCTGCAGATTAGCAAAAAAAAACAATGCAAAAAGAGATTACAATTAAACAACAAACAACAATTACAGAGAATAAAACAGTGTTTGCTTTTGTGAAAATTTATTTTAGACCTACCAAGGGGTTTAGCTGAATTTTTGAGTTTACAACGGCGCAACTTTTTTATGCTATGCAGTAGTATCAACATTACTTTGTAATATTCACTCTCCAATTTTCTATTAGCAAACACTTCTTAGAACTGCCAGCTGTTAAAGCTTACTCAATTTTCCTGGAATAAGCGACAGAAAAGCTCTATGAATATTATGGAGGTAACAGCGATAGTCTTATCACAACCAGAACCGGACGCTTCTTTTTTGTTTGTTTCTTTTTAGTTTGATTGTGAGAGGACCGAAAAAATATGCTTGATTTCTTTGAAAATTTTATGAGTAGCATCAGCAAAAGTCGTTGCGTTCCCTTCGGCACACACCGCAACTGCATTCAACATTTGCAAAGGAATACCTCAAAAGAAGTGTGCAGGATTTCACAGGTCTTCGGCGCCCCATTGAAACACTATTAACGGAAGTAAATAGTTAACAGCGCAAGTTAGAAGAGACTTGAAATACAAGTGCATTAAAACTGTTCGAATGCCTTATGGAGCAACATTTGAGTTCAAAACTTCCGCGTCTCAATAAAGAGTACTCAGGCAATGTCATCGCTTTATCTTGTTTTACTGTACGTTGAAACATTTTTTCGCAAAAAAGCTTTTATTTTTTACTCAAATAATGCGAAATGCTTTTGAAAAATGAGGAAATCGAGATATCAACAAGCAATACGGCCAGTACTGTCTCAAACTGATTTCGTAGAGGATTGCGAACAAAAAAGGTGGAAAAACAGGGTTTGCTTTACTTATCGAGAACGATACCAGTATTTTTTTCATGTGAAGGCTTATGCACGTATAAACATTTCCGCTGGAGAAAAGAGAGGATCTGAGAAGACATTCGTGCATCTCGCTGCCCCAAATATCTTTGTCCTTCTCTGTCCGCCTTATGAAGTTCTTGGTACCCTAATACCTGTGAATAATGGATACTAAGATGTTGTATACAAGCTGAGATTTTCATTGCTTTCTGTGACCCTCTGGGGGTCGCGCAAATAAGACACTCGTATCCAAATTCGTTTATCTTCCCAAAAAAAAGACCTATAACAGCACTAGGCATGTTTGTCACAAGACAAATGAAATCTGGAGATTGCCAGTTTTTCGAAAACGGCAGCTTGCGATCAGTGGTTCATCAAAAATTTCAACATTCTGAGATCCTTTTATTTTTGCTGCAAACATGTTCACTAGTGCCGTAATTATTAGGTTGCCCCAAAAGTTCTTGCGCTGCATTTCCAAAAAACATAACTTTTGCCACTCGACAGATTTTCTCAATTTAATTTGCGGTTGAAAGAGGAAACCTTTATATTTACAACGGTGCTTTGACATGAATTGGCATCAAAAATTTCGAGAGCTAGAAGCAATTGAATTGATTTACTCTAGATCGGCATTTTTCAAGCTGGATCACGAAAAATACTGCAATCATTTTTATTTGACAGAAAAAATTTTGCACATTACAATGGTACCTTTCCCATGAAATACAGCGAAAAAGATCGAGAGTTAGGAGCAAATAAAGAGATTGTTAAAACCACTTTTTATTAAGGTCAACGTTTCGTCGATATCGCCTTCTTCGAAGTCTGAAAAAGTCGAGTGCTTAGAGAACAATCCGTCAGCCACCGCACCACGACCGAGAATCAAGCCTGACCTGTCAGTGAACCAAAAGAAATAATTAACAAGTGCAGACCAATGCAATCTAACCGTCAACAATGATCGAGTGTTTATTATGCCGAAGACTGAACAACGCTTTCATTTACAGATCTAGTTATCCTCTCGGCCTGCTGTTGTCGCAGAAGCCACATAGAGTCTGGTATGGGGCCAGTTCTTGGGTAATGGCTAAGCACTCATCTTTCCTATTCATTTTAGGACTTTCAGTCGCGATCCAAAACACCTCTAAAGTTTTGCGTGTGAGGATCTCGGGTTCATAATAAGATTGTAACCTCCATGTTTGTTTCTGCATCATTGTGGCGCTGTCGGCGGTGCATGCCCAATGGCGTAGTAGGATTCGGTCTTCTAAGCCCGTCTAAGTGTTCTTTAATACGTGTGTATAATGGGCGCCCAGTTTCACCTCTCTGCATGACTGACAGGTAATATGGTACACTAGGCAAATAACACAATTGGGAGTCGTACATAGTCTGTCATAGGCTCGATTGCGAACAAGTTGACATTTGAGACTGACAGTATACTTGGGTCCGAATCGAATAGAAATCGTTCATTCGAATATATTCGCATTCGAAATTCGATATTCGGAGTTCTTCCATTTTCGAATAATACTCGAAACTCGAATAAGCAAAAAACAGGGTTTCGAATAAAATTCGAAAACTCGAATAATCAAAAAACGAGGTTTCGAATATTATTCGAAAACTAATTTTATTCGAATGTTTTATTCGAATGTTTATTCGAATTCGTATTCGAAGGTACTCCGTATTCAGATTATTCGACTTTGTTGCAAAGCCAACTGCTGAGTATGAAGCTCTTTTCGTCCGCGTTTTTTTGCAAAACTCGGTAATGCATCTTTTGCAACCGGCATACCTTTGAACTGTATAGAGAGTCGCCTTCTGACTGGTTGCGACAGTGAAAATATTTTTATATTTGGATTTTATTTTGGATTTTAATTGATGTTTTTTCGATCAATGAGATTGTTCGCACTGCTATTGGCACCAAATCAGCAAAGAAGATATCAAACTGAAGCTCATGTTCTGAGTTCATACTGAATACAAGGGGGTAAGTGAGGGTGCTGATTATGAATAAAAATTTTCTTTATCGATTTTATCGATTTTTGGAAAATCTTGAGCTACGAGGTTGGGAGTTGGTACAAGGGGGTAAGTGAGGGTGCTGATTAAAACCAAAATCTATTTTATTGATTTCAGCAATTTTTGGAAAATTTTGAGCTAGGAGTTGGTATAGGGGATACTAGGAGGCTGATTATGGTTGAATCGGCTTTAGCCAGATGTGTCGGCAAGTTTGAGATGTGATTGCTTTAGTTATTCGATAAATCATTCGAATATTTATTCGAAATTCGACTTCCAATGGTCGAATATATTCGATATTCATTAATTCGATATTTTTGATTTTCCGAATTCATCCGATATTCGTTCATTCGAAATTTTTCCTTTTTGAATTTATTCGATATTCATTCATTCGATGAAAAATTATCGAATTACCCAAGTATAACTGACAGGTGGTATGTCAACGACTCCTTCCCAGTCCTGTAAGTCTGCTCGGTCCATCAACTTTCTGGCTTTCATACTTAGTTCTTTTGACACAAATGGTAAGCAGAATGGAATTTTTGTTTCGCTTGCTGCAGTTCTGGTATGGTCATTGCGCTTGTGTATTCCATAGTTGCGCTTTTTTGTAGGGCACCCATTTGATCTTGCTACCGTTTCTGCCAATGCTAGCGAATGAATTTTTTTCTGTGGTTCCGGACGAGACGTTTGCAGCTGTTTTATATATATTGCCAATTACCGACTTTTTGATGTGGGCCGGATGCGCTGAAACGTAGTGCACTAGTATATTCCTGCTACTTAGTTTACGATACCATCTTGTTTTGAATTCGCCGTCCATTAATCGAATCTCAACGTCTAAAAATGCTAGCCAATCGTTCGTGGGTTTGTCTCGAGTCAACTTGATATGCGGAAATTGCTGGCTCAAAATCTCGTAACAAAGGTCGAGTTCGGCCTGAGTTTTGTGATGCGGTAGTTGACGAAATGTTCTCTAAACATTCGACTTTTTCAGACTCCGAAGAAGGCGAAATCGCCGAAACGTTGGTCTTGATAAAAAGTTTTATCAGTGTCTTTATTTGCTCCTAACTCTCGATCTTTTTCGCTGTATTTCATGGGAAAGGTACCATTGTAATGTGCAAAATTTTCTCTGTCAAATAAAAATGATAGCAGAATTTTTCGTGATCCAGCTTGAAAAATGCCGATCTAGAGTAAATTAATTCAATTGCTTCTAGCTCTCGAACTTTTTGATGCCAATTCATGTCAAAGCAGCGTTGTAAATATAAAGGTTTCCTCTTTCAACCGCAAATTAAATTGAGAAAATCTGTCGAGTGGCAAAAGTTATGTTTTTTGGAAATGCAGCGCAAGAACTTTTGGGGCAACCTAATAATTACGGCACTAGTGAACATGTTTGCAGCAAAAATAAAAGGATCTCAGAATGTTGAAATTTTTGATGAACCACTGATCGCAAGCTGCCGTTTTCGAAAAACTGGCAATCTCCAGATTTCATTTGTCTTGTGACAAACATGCCTAGTGCTGTTGTAGGTCTTTTTATTTGGGAAGATAAACGAATTCGGATACGAGTGTCTTATTTGCGCGACCCCCAGAGGGTCACAGAAAGCAATGAAAATCTCAGCTTGTATACAACATCTTAGTATCCATTATTCAAAGGTATTAGGGTACCAAGAACTTCATAAGGGCGGACAGAGAAGGACAAAGATATTTGGGGCAGCGAGATGCACGAATGTCTTCTCAGATCCTCTCTTTTCTCCAGCGGAAATGTTTATACGTGCATAAGCCTTCACATGAAAAAAATACTGGTATCGTTCTCGATAAGTAAAGCAAACCCTGTTTTTCCACCTTTTTGTTCGCAATCCTCTACGAAATCAGCTTGAGACAGTACTGGCCGTATTGCTTGTTGATATCTCGATTTTGAACTCAAATGTGCTTGCTCCATAAGGCATTCGAAAAGTTCTCATGCACTTTATTTCAATTCTCTTCTAACTTGCGCTATTAACGCTCATTACTTCCGTCAACAGAGTTTCAATGGAGCGCCGCAAGACCTTCGAATCCAGCATACTTGTTTTAGGAATTCCTCTGCAAATGTTGAATGCGGTGTGTGCCGAAGAAGACGTAACGATTTTTTTGAAATACGACTCATGAAATTTCCAGAAAAAATCAAGCATACCTTTCCGGCCCTCTCACAATCAAACTATGCGCAAACGAAAGAAGCGTCCGGTTTTTTTGTGATAAGACTATCCATGTGTTGCCTTCTATATTCTTCATAGAGTTTTCCTATTGCTTTCTTCAGGAAAGCTGAGTAAGCTTCAAATAGCCGGCAGTTCTAAGAACAATTTACTAGTAGACCTCGGATGAGTGAAGACTACAAGTTGATGTTGGTACTATCGCAAAACAAGAAAGAGCTGCGCCGTTATGAACTCAAAAATTTAGTTAAACCTTTTGGTAGGTTATGAGCAATTTGCCACAAAAGCAAACAGTGTTTTAGCCTCAAACTGTTTGATCGTTCTACCTCTTTTTCCGTTGTTTTTTTCTTGCCAACATGTATGTTTCTCACAAGTGAACTAAAATTTAGTGCGGAGCAAATTACCTTTCCTCTTCATTACTCTACGGTTGCTGCAGAAACTCCAGCATACAGCGCCATTGTGATCGTTGCTGATTTGAGACAAGTAACGCCCTCAACTTACAATTCTAAATAACTGAGATATTTGCACGATCGCATTTTGAAGAGCATTAGGAAAAGTCATCAGGGTGTAATTGGTGTAGGATGTGCGAAACAGTGCAAGCTCACATCTAGAGCCAGCGATTTTGATTAGTCTATTGTAGATTTTTTGAGGTTGTTTGTTTTGCTTTGCGCAAAAAAGACCATCAATTACTAAAAGCTTCTGCCTTAGTCCTGCAATAATGAAGGTTAGTAATTTGGTTCATTTTGCAAATTCAGTTCAGAGCCAGCTCTACATAATACATTAAGAGCGGCAGAACAGGTTGTACCGAATGGACGGTGCAAGTCTTGACGCTATCATTGAGCACATAATAAGCATAAATTTTTGGAACGTCCTGACATCTTGACTCGATGTCTTTCAGAGTTATCAAAGCAAGGTTTGAAAGTGGTTTATATGGAGATTGTAGCAATAATCTGTTGTTCTCAAAGCTCTAAAACAACTATTAGGTTGTCCCATAAGTCTTTTCATTTTTAAGTCTTTGCTATAATAAGTCACACACTTCTTATTTTTAATAGACATCAGGATATCGTTCGATAAAGCAAAACAAACTCTATAAGACGGCGTTTATGCTTTTGCACAAGCTTTGTCCATCTCGAGTTTTAAACCAAAATCTATTTGTATCTTCGTTCAAAAAAATCCTACAGATCTCTAACTCTCTCACGCATATACATTCCACATCAGACATTCATATGTGCTGTAGCTGTATATTTTATCAGCTAAAAATCAGAAAACCAAAAATTTCCATGTTTTCACCAAAGTGATGCTGTGCTGTTCTTACACTAACAGTTTTATACTACAAACCTTTAGAAGTTCAATTATAAATTTTTAGCTCTCTATAAGCTCCAGTTTCCGAAAAATGTTAATTTAAGCGTGAAAAACCCGAGTGAAGAAAGCTAAATTTGATATTTTTCGTGAACCAGAGCATATAGAGAGCCAAAAATCTACGGTAGTACTTCTAAGGGCTTCTAGTATACAAATATTAGTGTACGAACAGCACGGCATCACTTTATTAAAACATGGAAATTTTCGGTTTGATTTCTAGCTGAAAAATTTATGCTTATTATGAGACCAATGATAGCGTCAAGACTTGCACCGTCCATTCGGTACAACCTCTAGCTCTACCGCTCTTAATGTATTATGTAGAGCTGGCTCTGAACTGAATTTGCAAAATGAACCAAACTACTGACCTTCATTATTGTAGGACTAAGGCAGAAGCTTTTAGTAATTGATGGTCTTTTTTGCGCAAAGCAAAACAAACAACCTCAAAAAATCTACAATAGACTAATAAAAAACGCTGACTCTAGATGTGAGCTTGCAGTGTTTCGACATCCTACACCAATTACACCCTGATGACTGTTTTCCTAATGCTCTTCAAAACGTGACCGTGCAAATAGCTTAGTTATTTAGAATTTGTAAATTGAGGACGTTACTTGTCTCAAATCAGCAAAGATCACAATGGCGCTGTATGCTGGAGTTTCTGCAGCAACCGTAGAGTAATGAAGAGGAAAGGAAAATTTGCTCCGCACTAAATTTTAGTTCACTTGTGAGAAACATACATGTTGGCAAGAAAAAAACAACGGAAAAAGAGGTAGAACGATCAAACAGTTTGAGGATAGAACACTGTTTGCTCTTGTGACAAATTGTTCATAACCTACCAAACGATTTAACTAAATTTTTGAGTTCATAACGGCGCAGCTCTTTTTTGTTTTGCGATAGTACCAACATCAACTTGTAGTCTTCACTCATCCGAGGTCTACTAGTAAATTGTTCTTAGAACTGCCGGCTATTTGAAGCTTACTCAGCTTTCCTGAAGAAAGCAATAGGAAAACTCTATGAAGAATATAGAAGGCAACAGGGATAGTCTTATCACAAAAAAACCGGACGCTTCTTTCGTTTGCGCATAGTTTGATTGTGAGAGGGCCGGAAAGGTATGCTTGATTTTTTCTGGAAATTTCATGAGTCGTATTTCAAAAAAATCGTTACGTCTTCTTCGGCACACACCGCATTCAACATTTGCAGAGGAATTCCTAAAACAAGTATGCTGGATTCGAAGGTTTTGCGGCGCTTCATTGAAACTTTGTTGACGGGAGTAATGAGCGTTAATAGCGCAAGTTAGAAGAGAATTGAAATACAAGTGCGTGAGAACTGTTCGAATGCCTTATGGAGCAAACACATTTGAGTTCAAAACCTCCGCGTTTGGGGGTGGGGGTCGCACAACCTCTGGGGGTCGCACAAATAAGACACTCGTATCCGAATTCGTTTATCTTCCCAAAAAAGACCTATAACAGCACTGCTAGGCATGTTTGTCACAAGACAAATGAAATTTGAAGATTGCCAGTCTTTCAGAAAACGGCAGCTTGCGATCAGTGATTCATCAAAGATTTCAACATCTCTTTCATTTTTGCAAACATATTTACCAGTGCCGTAATAGATTCTCAGTACAATTTTACACTGTTTTCCTAGAGTTTATACTCAGACAAATAACTTTGAAAATGGGAGGTGATCTCAAAGAGATTCTCACGGGATTGCGCGAACCAGTAAAAAAAATATACGGCATTCCCTTAGCATCCGTTAAGCCTAGATATCAGGATATAGGGTACCTTCATAGCTTACACTAACAGAAAAGAATACAAATATCTTGATATCTTGAATAAGGAGATAAGATGCGTCCCTTCGCAACTCCCTCCTCTTCGGAAGTTTACCTTCGCTCTAAGTATCGTACACGTCCATACGATATGGTGCAGTTCGCTTGCACAATCGTTGAATATTGCTTCTGTCATCATTTTTCACAGACAGGAAAAAAATTTTTTGCTACAAAAACGGGTTTGTCATAAAAATCATAATTTCTTGGCAGACGCAAAAGCCTGACTTATGCAGCCGGACAAGATACCTCATAGTCTAACTCATAGTCTCTCTTGAATACATCTCACAATGCTTCGTTGTTGAGCAGTTGTGAGAGAACTGAGTTGTTCTTTATAGTCTCATCAACAACGATGGCACGCAAAACTAGGCCGCTAGCTCGACTTTTTGCAAAGTTACGAATTGCCTGAGAAGTAAACAATCTGCGCTCCATGATTCCAGCCCAAAGAGTGCTCAAAAATTTTGCTTTTCTGCGAAAGCAGCACCAAAAGTGATGGCATAGATATTTAAGCTGGCTAGGTTTTGATTATTATCCTTATGACGATCAAGCCAAAATAAGTTCGGTGATTTTTCTCAGAATTACAAATCTTACATGGAGATGCTTCAAGAATGAACAATTCTTTACAGATTATTTGTGATGTTCAGCATCCTCTGTGGGTTTCGAAATAATCATAGTGCGAGCACGAGAAAAGCATACCGGTAGCAGAGCCAGACCTCCGCGAGGAGGTGATTTACTGGTATAACTATATGCTAACAGTTACATAATATCAAACCTGCGAACTCGATTTGACCAATGAAGGGAAAAAAGAAATCTTCGGATTCGTAAAAATAAGACGCGAGCAGCCAAACATATTCACCCGAACTCTGAAGCAGTACATATACTTTTTTTAAGCTTCAAATGTTCTTTTTTCTATGCACTAACACTGGTAATATTTTTCCTGCTTTTTAACCAGACACCACCAACTGCCCATGGATAATTTCTAGGCCATTCTGCCAGGATATCCTCTTCGACAAAAACGTGTTGCTTCACAATCTGTGTCAGTCGTCAATAGGATTGGTTTATATATTGGGTCATTCCGAAAGTAATTCCGCTTTTTTCAAACGGACGTCACATGTGATGGAACAAAGATTTCTATAAGATCTTGGAAGCAGAATGTCCGAAGATCATAACATCTTTGCAACACAGTCAATGAGCTTTCGAAAAATTACGAAAGTCTGCAATTCATTTTGAGATGCTCAAGTTTCACAATTTTTCTAAATTTTTACGTCAACCCTCCGAAGGTGTCCAAGTAACGAATCAGTAGGCAAACCCTATAGGATATGGCGTTACTTTTTTCTCGTTTTTGTATCTCCCCATAATTTCTTAAAAGATTCATTATCAAAACCATCGAAAGTTACAGGCCTACGTCAGCCACATTCGCATCAAACATCAATAAATCTTCTGAATTTGAAACTTCCATGATTATTATGATTTGACACTAATTTTGCAAAGCGAACAAGAGTTTGCGGAATCGAAATATCTAAGTTCGAATTTTTTGGGTAAAGCCCGGTACGGGTTCGAAAATGTAAATTACGATGATTTTATCCCCAAAAATTCCAGAGGCGGAAACAAAAGACCATTAGAAAGAGGAGAAAAAGCTGCATCGAATAATGCTTAAGCTGCTAACCTTTGATGTTCTACAATGTTTGAGTTGACCAAGAATGGAAATTGGTAGCATTAGCCAAATTCTAGTAAACTATTTTGAGGAGATATGTAAAGGAAAAAAATGATTTTCTATCCTGTAAGGTTTGCTCCATCGAATCGTTACTTCGACTCCTTCGGAGGATTGATGTACCAATTTAGAAAAATTGTGAACTTGAACATCTAAAAAAGCATGGACCGAAGACTTCCGTAACTTTCATAAAGCTCATTGACTATGCTGCAGTAGTTTTATGACCATTGGAAAGAAAATGAAGTTCTGCAACGAATGCTACCAAGATCTCTTACAAGGAAAAGATACTTGGTGGCCCCAGCCATTTGATATGCGATGTATACCGTAAGGTGCACCACGAAATGCTTATTCTAAAACTAGCATATAAAGGTGGTTATAAACGCTTTTTTCGTAGAAAATTTGCGAACTTTTAGGCAGTTAAAATTACTTAGTTTAATACATTTTGCCATTTGAAGCCATCGCGAAAAAACTTAAAAGGTGTAACGTTGTATTCACACCTATCTAAGTCGTATTCAGCATTTGAAAAGGAAAGAAAATTATCTATTAATGATTTTCACTCTCCGCAATAGGGCAATTCATTCTTGAAAAAATAATTATAACTCCATCTAGATTTCCGTTTCGCAGATATGGAAAACAGTATTTCAACCAGCATTAAAAGGCGCATATACAAACCATTATGAAAGGCCGGGATCACAGGTACCCTTCCCTGTTTAGAAATCTTTGTTTTATCACAGGTGGCGTCTGTTTGAATAAAGCGAAATTACTTTCAGAATGACCTAATAAATTAAATTCTTGATTAAATTAAATAATTTTTTTAAATTCCTTTCAAGCGTTGTCATTTTCTCCAGCTTCCTGTAGAACATTTTAAAGATCACAGTTAGAATTCGGCCATTCTAGCAGATTGAGCCACGCACTGCATAAAGTAAAGTAAGGGTTCAAAAGATGCAAGCTTAGTTTACTAAAAATGTATTGAAATGCACCAAAATGTGATCAACGAAATAAAGCGCGCTTAATAAATCGCTTTAATGTTTCGTTCTTCTTGACACCCTAAAAAGCCTCTGAAATGCTTCCAAAGTATTTGTCAGATCATAACCTTGAAATTTTGAAGAAAGGAGGTGCGGCGGAAGCCACGTCCCAAAAAATGATTTACTAAACCTACAAGGGAAGTCCTTTCAATGGCCGTGGCCTTTTGATATAAGATGCATATTATCTGAAGCAGCTTCGAACGCTGATTTCAAATCTGCGTTCCGTTTCTGCAAAGCGCCCTTCTGAAGAAAGTTATGGAAACCTGAATTTCCTATCTTGGGGGCGCTCTTTGAGTTTGAGAGCGGTGCTATGTGCGTCGGTGGTGCAGTGGTGTAATGGTTAGTTGTTGGCACTAAAGGCGAAAGGCCGGCGGTTTGAATTCGGTGCAGAGCGAACTATTAGTTGTCCCATAATTATTTACCGTTTTTGCTTCGACGGTCGTCTTTTTGTATCTTTCCTCTAATTGATGCGGCTTGAGTAACCATTCGATAGGGCAAAGCAAGCTCTACAAGATGGCTCTCAAGAGTCCGCACAAGTCGTAATCCACGTAAAGTTTTGAGCTGAAATATGATAGCAGTCAAAATCTAATTTTTCTATCAAAAATCGTATCTCCTCCCCAAAAAATCTAAAAAATTCCTTATTTAACCTAGCATGTGCTTGACACATCGAACATTCAATTGTACAATTTTCGTAATTTTTCCATGGCCAGAAATAAAGAGAAAATTGAATGGAGTAAAATGGCGAACTCCACTCCTAGAAGTCCTGAGCTCCTCTTACACATGTGATCATATAGCTCATACATACGGAAGTACGATCACGTATTTGGAAATTTTGAAGGTGCCCAATTCTCGAAAAATGCTGAGGTTAAAGGAAAAAACGGTAAATAATTGTGGGACACTCTAATATTTTGCATTTTTGTGAGTTTAAAAACCACCGCAATTCGTCGGCAGTCACTTACTGTAATACCCTCGGCAAATGTTACCTAAGGGAAAATTTCTCTGGCATAACTGCTTGTAATGAGGCCCTAAAACTCTAACTGACTTCGTTACCAGCAAAACAGAAATGAACATGGTGAAGCATGTTCACAACCACATAAAGCTTAAGGAATGCGCATCATATATCTATCATCAATAGAGAAGATGTTCTCTTCTGCCTTTAATTTAATGGGTACTTGGGAGCATGAAAATTGCGCGGAGTTTTTTTTTTCAAACGCTGTTCTTTTTGTGGGAAATGTCAGTGTTTTGCCCACTTTGTAACGCTTCATATCTGTAGATATTTTTTTGCAGAGAAAAGCAAATCTCAGCAAGCAAGCGCTTTGCCAAAAATTTTTTTCCTTTAATGACATTTGCCAAGGTTATTACAGTAAGTGACTGCAGACGAATTACAGTGGTTATTAAACTCACATTCAAAATGCAAAATAGCTCGCTCTGCACCGGATTTGAACCACCCACCTTTCGCCTTCAATGCCAACAATTAACCATTACACCACTGCCCCACCGACGCACATAGCATTGCTCTCAAACTCAAAGCCCCTCCCCCCCCCCCCCCAGATAGATTTTCAGGCTTCCGTGACTCTCTTCAGAAGAGGGCTCCGCAGAAACGGAAAGCAGATTTGAAATCAGCGTTCGAAGCTGCTTCAGATGACATGCATCTCACATCAAAAGGCCACCCTTGATAGACCTCCCTCGTTAGTTTAAAAACGAGTATAAACAAGTAAGCACAATTCTACAACTCATGTAGTGACTTTCAAAAATTTCGCGACTGATTCTCGGAAATGGGGCTCCTTCGCCCTGCACTCTTACTTTTCTAAAATTCTAAGCCTAAGTTCCCTAACTCTAATTTCATTTATTTTATGGCAAAGGAATTTTGCGCATTGAATGTTTACCTCAAGCATTTTATACATCCTAATGTATTTTTTTGAACTTCACAATATTTTCAAAAGTCTGTCAAATGTGGACTAACACCGACTTTTTGGGTTTCACGATGTGTGAGGGCGTTGTAGCGGAGCGTCCAAAATACGAAACGATTACAATTATACAAGCGGTAGAACAAGATCGATTGCACTGTGGTGATGTCGAGTTATCGAAAAAATTGATGCTAAGTTGCAAAAAATGATTGGCAATGAAAATCATAGCCTACATTTTCCGAAAGAAATGATCGTGTTAATTGAAACTTTTCATAGAAAGCATGATTATCGCAGACGCAAAAAAATTTCACGTTCTTTACTAGTTGATAACAATTTTTTCTGCCTCTACTTCAGCGACGCCAAATGATGACGAAGCATTCAGTAGAATTCATCAACATTCAGTGAAGACTGTCAGAAATCACAAGCTAAGCGTTTGCACTCGCATGACTTATTACCTTATTACTGATATATAGTACTTACCACTTACGATTGTGTAATATTAAGCCTTTTTAAAATCAATGATTACCTTACCTCCAAACGAGGGTACTTTCTTTTTACTAGCTCTTCCAAAAATGCTTGTTTTGTTGTATTATTATCCATGTCAAATATCAAAAAGCGGCCGTTTTCAAACATTTCGAGTGACAAATCGGGAACTGTGAGTATTGAGGGTTTTTTGCTCGTTCATCTTCAATAAGTGAAACTGACTCCCTATGACTCTCTCAGTGTAAGATGAAACACTCTTATCAGTAGCCGGTGAATGCAGCAAATACAAGAGGACCATCAGCGCGATAGGCAATAAAATCTGGAAGACTTGACTTTAGAAAGACTACATTGAAGTATACTCAAGTATACAAAGCTTCAAAAAGTTGTAACAACAAGTTGAAAGTTTTACGCTAACAAAACAGGTGCTAGAATATTTTTCATAAATGCGAAGTAGTTTAACAACAGCGGTATTTGTGGTTACTTCTGGATGCACTTCGATTACAATACTTGCGATAGACGTGGCAAGAAAAGTGGCGAAAGTGATTTAATCAAAATGGCAATTCGGAAGTTGATGTATATCCATGGATAGAGCTTTCGCTGATGTCAGTTATATTTTTTATATCCGCGATGCGTTTTTGTGAAAAAAGTTATGAGTTTTTCTTATGTCAAATTTTCGTCTATTTTGAGTTTCAAGTTCTTCACAAATTAACGAGGCTTAAGCAAAGCACCTGTTAATTGTTGTAAGTCTAATTTCTAATATATCTTTTCCAGCTGTTATCCAACCATGTTGTAATCCGCAGGTTGTCATTTTTCTTCTAGACCACATATTAAATACAAAAATCTTATTAGTTCCTACAGGAAAACGCTCCGCAGATACTGAAGGTTTATTCGAGATCAGCGTTTTGAGTTCTATGCGTAGGTATACATCACGTTTCAAATCGCTACTTCGACCTAGCGAGCTCTCCTTGTTAGATAAGTTCTGGTTGCTAAAACAATCTTTTTCATAGGCGATATACTTTAGTATTTTCAGATAAACAAGTGTCTCCAAATAGGTTTCTGGTTCTAATTGTCAGTAACTCTTGCTTATTGTCTTTCGCCATCCTTAAAAGTAGTGCCCGGGTAAATTTGGAAGCGCTTCACTTCCAACAGATTACTGAAGCAAGCTCAAATGCAGCCACAGCTCGACTGTGACTGCAAAATATAACTTCTAATCGAGAAAACTAGCTCAGAAGTCTAAACATACCCCCCCCCCCCCCTTCCTTTTCACTCAGTCTCGTTCTACGCTGTTACTTTTTTCCTCGGTATTTCCCGGCACGATCTGCTTCGGTAAAAAAAACGAGCTATATCGAGAGGCCGCTATGTCCAAACTTATAATGCAATCTTCTCTTTCGAAATTTTCTCCTTCCGAAATCGAATTTTTTCAGTAGCAGCCGGCTATGGCTTGCATGTAAAGCTTTTCAGTAAGCTGCTGAAAATGAGACGCTTCCAAATCTGTTTGGACACGTCTTTCAAGACACCATTGAATCAAGCTGACTTCAACTTAGCTTTGCAAGAGACGGAGTAAATCATTGATCGCTCGTTCTTGTAACCTGTGATGCCATTTACGCCGCCTATTAAAAAATTTCCAGAAAATTCTAAGAGTTGTATAAGAAGGTTTCCACGCATGCTGATTCCTCAACAAGTCCCAACATAACTAATAAAAAAGTGCTGGTTTCGTATTTGAAATCAGCCACACCTATGCACCTATCAGTTCGGTGTAAAAGACATTTAGCTCATTCTGTTCTTTCCAAAAATCGCGATGTGCCCCCAGTGGCTCGTTCTTTGAAGTTCATGCCGTTATCGTACAGCAAAGTAAGGCGCTTGAGCAAAGCAAGAAAACTTTGCTGTATACCGTAAATCCAAATTGGAGAAAGCAACGAAAGACAGTGAAGGAGAGTTATTAGCGACAAACACTAGGAAAGTTTTTGGGACATTATGTACAAATAGATAGGCAAGCGAGCAACATTAACGCATTTTATGGTAAGGCGATAACCATACCCTCGATACATAGAGCCACATACTCTGGTAACCTTCACTTTGAGAGCTATGGGGGGACACAACCTTCACCTGGAAAAAACAGAAGTCATCCGGGGCTTCGCCCCGGATGTTATTATCCTAACTATATCGGAGCGAATGTTAATAAAGCAAATAGAGGGGACAATATCTTTAGCTTATCTCAGCGAAACCGAGAATTTGCATTTTCATAGCCTTTTTTGCCTTAAAAAGAAAGTTTCTGTGGAATTTTGGCCAGAATTCAAGACAAAATCTCTCAGTTATCCTCTCATTTGAACAGAATCGAGTTTCAGAAGTTTAGGAAAGCTAATGGAGTTAAATAAAAAGGAAAAACAGCGCTTAATTCTTGCGCAGAGAGTCGCGCAGGAAATTGCTGCCTATCTCGTTAATGAGTGATTTTGAAAGCTTGGGACGTTGTCAGTTCTCCTCGTCGTGTCATGACGATGAGAATGATATATAATGTTGCAGGGTTTCGTTGAGACTCCGCGGAGATCTACGACCAGAGCCAAATGCCCCGTCGGCTCTGGTCCGTCTCCGCTGCTCGTCTGCGTTTCCGCGCGCTGCGCACTACCTCGCTACCCCAAACTCGGGGCGCGGGGCATTTGGCTCTGGTACCCTTTTCTTCGCTGTTTCGAGCCCGATTTTAGTAGGCTATATATTATTTTAAAGCTCTTGATCTCTATTTTTACGCTGACAACGTCCCAGAACCACATTTTCTGATTTGATCAAGAAACCCGGCAAAAACCTTGTTTTCGAAAATCTCTTGTTTTTCTCCTACTTGAACTATTTTCACACGGTTTTTTCGTACATTCTGTAGATCTTGCTTCTGTTCATAATGCAGACAACCACCCAGCCCTTACCTCTTCGATTATAGTGGAATTTTTTGCAAAAAAATCGTCAAAAGTACGTTTTTCTTTGCCTTGTCCTGTTTCAGTGCTTTCGCATCGATTTTTTTCCAGCTTGAGCGATTATTCCTCAGGACAATAAGCGCAACAATCCAGACAACGTCCCAGGAAACAGGAACGTCATTGCGGGGGTAAAAATTCAAAGGACGCATCAAAAATCGAAACCCCGTGTTCCGAATTGCTGGTCCTGGAGCGAAAACTTGCACTTCGAAAAGCCGCTAAATGGAAGATTTCAGACCTCTTCGTAGCATTTTTATCAGGTTTTCAGCAGTTCCTTTCGCTTTCCATATCTGTTTTACGTCATATTCTCTTCTCTGATCTTCTTTATACAACCTCTACTATTTATGACGTCAGATGTTCAAACAACCTTCACTTTTGACGCCCTGTCTCTAGACTATCGAAGGTATGGCGATAACAATAGCTAGCGGCAATTAACTATTGAATCGTTTCATAAGTTCGTAACGTTTTCATTTTCGTTCTTGTTTCTTTGGAAGGCGGTTGTTTTGCGGAAAGATGTGCATATACTTGAAGATAGCTAACCATGCTCTTCACAATGAACACATTGATTTTAGATAAAAAGCTGACTCGATTCAATTCTCAGCTTCCAAATGTGGAATTCTTAAACGATAAAAAGAAGCATTTTTGACATACGCTCCTTTTTTTGGTTTTGCTAGGTACGAAAAATGGCGCTTTCCAGTCACTATGAGACAAAAAAGAATGAGATTGTTCCAAAGAAATTAAGAATTTGCAGGATGTCTCCTGAGCAACACTTTTTGCAGGACGAGCAGGAGGTTTGCACTGAAAATTGAATGACATGAACATAACATCCGCTCATACTGTACGCAATCCGTACAGTCTAAACGAATATCTACCGCAAAAATGAACCAAAAGACAGGTAAAGTGACTTTTCTGCATAATAAAATATGGCTCCGTATGGCAAAAGTCGTCGAAACTATTTTGCAAGACTTGACCGGGAGACATATTAGTATCCGATGAACCTCAGACCTCGCATTACCGGCTAATCGTTTGTCCAGCTCCGTTGCAAACCGTAGAAACGGTGCTTGTTACGATTACCGAAGACGATCTTAGGCCCTAGTTAGACGACTTTTTTAGGAACAGGACGTGCTGACTTAGAAAAAAGGAACTGAAAAGTAGACGGCAAAGTGTCAGAAGGTTGTGCACAATAGCGGAAAATATATTATCGACACAAAGTATTATCATTTTATTGGTTTATGAAAACGCTACGAACTTATGAACGACCTAATATGACTACCATCTATTACTATCTATGCTATATAACTGTTATGTACTCTTCAGGCTTCCGTTTATTGACTAAGAACATTTTACCTGCATCAGATTATGTATAACTAGCTGGCTTACCCGGCTCCGCCGTATCCGGACCAAACTTGGCACACATACACTTCGGGCCCCGGCGGGTGTCATAGTCCACTTTTCGTTATCGATCGATGTCGATTTTACCGATTTTTATCGATTTTTTTGCAGAATTCACCTACAGGGCTAGGAGTTGGCACAGGGGGAAGTGAGCATGGGGATTCCGAATACAATATTAGTTTTCAGAATTATCGATTACTTTTATTGATTTTATCGATTGGGGATGATCAGCACCCCCCTTGGGGATGATCAGCATGCTCGATTACCCCCCTGTGCCAACTCCCAGCCCCCTAGCTCAAACTTTGCAAAAAAATCGATAAAATCGATAAAAGTAATCGATAATCCTGAAAACCAATATTGTATTCGGAATCCCCATGCTCGATTACCCCCCTGTGCGAACTCCCAGCCCCGCAGGTCAAACTTTGCAAAAAAATCGATAAAATCGATAAAAGTAATGGACGATCCTGAAAACTAATATTGTATTCGGAATCCCCATGCTCGATTACCCCCCTGTGCCAACTCCCAGCCCCGTAGCTCAAACTTTGCAAAAAAATCGATAAAATCGATAAAAGTAATCGATAATCCTGAAAACCAATATTGTATTCGGAATCCCCATGCTCGATTACCCCCCTGTGCCAACTCCCAGCCCCGTAGGTGAACTCAGCAAAAAAATCGATAAAAATCGATAAAATCGATATCGATCGATGACGAAAAGTAGCCTATGACACCCGCCGGGGCCCGTAGTGTATGTGTGCCAAGTTTGGTGCGGATCGGTTCAGAAATGGAATTTTCTATTCGGAACATACGTACACACAGACATACATACAGACAGACAGACAGACAGACAGACATACAGACAAACAGACATTCAGCTTTATATATAAGATGATCCAAACAAAACACGATGCACATTGCGTTTCGTCATTGTTTTTTCACCAATCATAAAACTCATAAATAAATGCATTTTTTGGAGATTTTACGTTTGATGTCCTTAATACAGATTTGTCCTTATTAGTTAAGCTTATTCTCCGTAAAAATCTCATTCTGAAAGAATTGAGAGTGGTGATTTCTTTTCGTTTTCAGTATGCAAGTCATCATCACCAACTATTTATTTAAATCTGACATTTTTCAACTAAACAACGATTTGTCTGAAGTGTGCGTCAAACACGTCCTCGTCGTCAACTGTTGAAAATTTATAAGGAACTGAGTCTTTGCAATGAAAGGCATGATCCCATAGAAAACATTCAGCTCCCAACTGCAAAGTTTTTGCGATCACGATCGGATCACTCACGGATTTCCTCTTATTGCGTGTAGTCAAACATTTTAGTTTGTCCTTGATTTGTTACTATTTTTGAAAGAATTGATAAGCCACTAATCCAGTTCATGACCCGAGAAAAGGTGGAAATAATAGTCCAAATATTAACTTTGAAAAATGCTGCACGATGCAGTTCACTTGTATTTGAGTCTTTCTTTTTCTCATTCCTTAGCATTTGAAGTGCTTCAAACCTCTACTTACTTTGTTAGAAACTCATCTGGTAGAAAAAAAGCAGCACCTCGTGAATTGCCCTGAGTTGGGCATAGCTGATTTGATTCCTTTGAGCTCAATTTATAAGGGTACTTTAGCAAAGCGAAAAATAATTGAAAGGATGAATACTTGTTCGACAATTGAAGGTATGCTGTAGATCGTTCTCCACCACTTCTTCAACCAAATATATTTAGCTTGCTGCAGAAGTCTATCAAAATTATCTGCAAAGTATCATTTTAAGGTCTTGTACATAGTAATACCAAAAAATTCACTTTCTTGCAGTTCAGCATAGCGCGGATCTTCTAAAAACTCAACATTTTTGCTTTCAGCTTTGTCCCTAATCTCGCCGATTCTGTATATATTGCTTAGCTTAAAAATGTAACTACTTTGCTTTTTGTACCTGAGAAAGGCTTCTTCGAAAGCGTTCGCAGATAAACCAAAACTGTCGATTTGTAGCGTCTTCTCCTCGTTTTCGAAGGTTGCAAATAATTTGGGAAGTCTCGAATTTATTTGTGTTGTAAGAACATAACCGCTTCAAAAAATCAAAACCTTTCTCGTTCGGATCTGGGAATCTCTACTCGGATTTGTCTTCCACTTTCTGCCCTGATTTGGACATTCTCCAGTTGTTGCACTATAATCTGAAAAGCGTAGGTATGTGAACTTGAAAATTGCTATAGATGTCGTCGAGAAGTGTGTAACCTGCAGATATACCTGCACTGTTGTTGACAAGAATTTGTGTTTGAAACAAGCAAACAAGAATGACAATCAAAGTGGCACTCACACTACAAGAATTCAAACAGTTTTTGTCATGAATCCCCAATTCATGATTTATTAAAATGTCGATGTGCGTTCTCACAGTGACGGGAAATGTTTAACATTATGTTTTGAGAACAGCAATAGCTCTTAAGGGGAGCCGAGGGAAACGGGAGGCAGGTAAGAGGGGCAAGCTGCCTCGTCTCTGACAGGCGAGGAACCTGGCAAATGGCAAATCACACTAGGTAAGACAACTCAAAATTATAGAAACATATGTCTTTGTCATTGTGCAAGTTGTGAATAAATATTTTACCTGTGGATCGTAATTCATCCTAAAGAAATCGTACTGGAATAGTACGAACAGTTTTATCATGTTAGCTGCTGTGCCTAATTCAGCTCTTTCTGAATTCTACCACACCAAGGTTGAAAGGGGCAAGCTTCTGAAGCAAAATAAGGCATTCCGTAGTTTGAAAACCTCTTTAAAGTTCCTACCGTGGCCTTACAGTAATTAGGAGCGTCTCGCAGACTATGCATGTTATTTTGCAGCCATTAAACGATAAAATCTTCCGTACCATTGTAGACTATGCATGTTATTTTGTAGCAATTAAACGATAAAATCTCCCGTACCATTGCATTATTTCCAACAACCATGACCGAATGCAGCTGCACTCGTTTAGCATACTCTAACTTATCTCCCCAGAACTGCATTCGGTGTATGTTTGCGCTAAGCATTCACTTCAAACATCTGCTTGCATTCACTTCAAGCATCTGCTTTTGCGTGACCGCATAAGGCTCTTTTTTGCACGACGAACTACAGCAGCCACCTTGACGACATGTCTTAACACGTTATGCAAACAGCGAAAATCCCTCCTTTTCCCCCTCCGCTCCCAAAGCAGCCGTGTTAGCGGCGGTGGACGAGTAGAATATATCACAGTTTTGCGAATTCGCCTAAAGCCTACCGCCTAAAAGAGTTTCACTCTACTAAATGCCTATTGTTTGCATAAAATTATACAAGTGGCTTGTAAGCGTTAACTGAAAATCGTGTTCATTGCAAATCTCCAAATTGATAAATCCTTGAAGGCCTCAGCGAAACGACTCAAGATGTAGCTTAGGCGAACTACGGGTAATAACGTCATGCAATCATGCAAAGTATCTTAAGCGGTTTAACGGCAGATGTTCCCGAAAACAACATACCTTTACCACATTCAATTCTGAACTTTAGTTATATTAGACTGTGAAGTAACCCCTGCACCAAAATGCTCGGATATGATGTCAGAATGTGTCTAATAATGACGCCCCGGGCCTCGGGCAGAGTTCACGGCGATTTTATCGCCACGATTGCATCTCGGTCACCTTGCGTTTTGGTTGGATAACTAGTCGTGATTGGTCACAACCGAAATGCAAAATGACCGGCATGCAATAGAATCGTAACTGTTTGTTTTGTTGGAAGAATCGCGGCAATGATAGAGCTTTGCACGAGGCTTTGCAAACATTTTCTGAACTCCTCGACTAATATTTTACAAGCACGGAAACTTACAGAAACAGTGCACTGCGCACCACTCTAGTTAAGGAATGCCTTGGATGTAGTACCTTTGAATGGCTGAGCAAGTTTTACGCAAATTAAAATGGCTGACATTGAGACAAAGATGAGCTTTAGTTCTTGCTATCTGCTTTATGAGCAAACACGACGTTTTTGTACTGCCGCTATATAGGCAATTGTTTCACTTTTATAGCACTCATTCTAAAGAGGATAGGTTTTTAAGCCTTCCACTAAGCAATTACACTACATCAGCAGAGAGGTGGGCGATGAGTGCTTTTCTAGCACACAAATGATATTGGTCTAACGGCGCTGTGCCTATTGAATGATATCGGAAAGAAAGCAGCAAAAGCATTATCCCATGCACGACCTCTGCTCACCCAACTATCGTAAAACGTTAATTGTGCGCCGATGCTCAAGACAGCGAACATGAAACACTTGAGTTTTGAGTAGAAATGGCACGCATCATCATCCAACGATGGATTGCCCTAGCTCAAAACCTGCATGCGAGCGATATGAATGCAAGCAATCAACGCCGAATATACGTTCCTTTACGCTTGCCGTTCATATCCGATAGGGTGCTGTTATCGATGTGTTAAACGATCGGCGCAAGCACAGTTGGAAAATGATGTTGTTCTGAGAATGCCACAAGACATAAAAAAAACAATTGGTTTAAAAATGGTCGTGCGATGAAGCTTGCAGCGAACTGCGATTTTTGCATGCATATGAGGTCAGGGGATTACCCATAAAATTGTTTAATCTATCAAGACCTTATAATAACGGGCTAAGGGTTGTTTACGTGTTTTTGTGTGTGTGTGTCCGTCTGTTACGAAATTCGTAAAGCGTGTTCCAGCCAGCGTTTTAAGCCCAAATTTTGCATAGCGCATGCTACCTTCATGAAAGTTCAACGTGCAAAAGCACGAATAGATTCGTTGAATGGGTCCCTCAGAAATTGCGCGCCAAACGGATCCACCTGGCTTCTGTCCCGCAAAATTGGGTCCATATCACCACTTTTTGCAAAGTCCTGGATGTGTTTGGTAAGCAAATGTGCAAGCGATGGACTTTAGCCCAAAAAGTGGTCAAAAGTTTGCTACATAACGAAAACGGCGCCAGAAAGAGTTGGTTGCGTAAATGGTTAATTTGCTAAGGTTCTAGCTAAGCGTTTCAAAAGATTTTCGCACGGAGATGTAGCTCACGGTTACTATTGCCTTTAAGGGGACTACCAAGCCATGACAACTTCAAAAACCTATTCAAATTTGCGTTTGTCTTCCTACGAAAAGTTTCATCCACGCGAAATCACCGATCTCACGTGAAAAAACTTTCTGAATGAGTAGCTGTTTACATTTAATTCGTGGTAGTCGGCATAGTGCCGTAAGTTCCATTGCCACGATTTTACGAGAATGAGTAAGGCACATAGATAGTAGAGCCAGTGCGAGCCTCTGCGAAGCAGAGGTGACGCACTGGTAATACATACACTGGCAAAACCGGTCGATCACTTTTATTGGGTGAAAGTTAACATCCGTCCGGCCAGCAAAAGAGGACAGAGCCTTGTGAGCCTAGTGGGGAAACATGAAAGGAACACCATAGAGTTGAAAACTTTGAAAATAGTGTAATATAATGGCACTCTTGTTGTTATCCAAAATGAACAGAATGAACAGTTATCCATCGCAAATGATCTTGAGCTGTACCTATCATTTTGCATTTTCTAGATAAGTTGAGGGCCGGGCATAGTTCACGCGATTTCATCGCCGTGATTCCTTGTCGTGTTCATAGGCATACTTCTGCGCGGCTTGATTTTTTCATTTGTAATTTCACTTTGTAGTCCAGTTTAATTCCAGCATCAGGAACACATTAAAATTTTACTCTAATTCTACTGCGTTCAATTCTTTTATGTGCCGAACATCAAGATGGCTCAACCTTTTGCCTAATGAGATTACAGCTAGCAAAAGCTCACTGATTTTTCGCAAAAGATTGGCCCAAATTGATGTTCTGAGAACTTTGGGTATTCCAGATTTCTAGAACCAGTCAGCCGTTACCCAACTACCAGCTACATTTAAATGTTCTATTTATGTCGTTCACATTTAAATTATAATTTTTCGCAGTATTATCTTGTTGACCAGTTCCTTATTCCTTGTGCTGATTGATCTGTGTCGGAAGAGTTTCATTCAATCTCAACTTGGTCTTTCTGCTCTTTTCCGCTTCTCCTCAACGGGAATAGTTGTTCGAGAAATTCGCGGTCTGGTGAGCTTTTGGCCTTGAGGTCCTCCTGGCTCGTTCGCCCAGGGTCCCTGGCAGCGGATTGTCCGCTTCGGGTTAAGTTGATTATTCAAGCCCTGTCATGCTGTTCTTGCTATAGGCGTCCGGGCTGGGATCGGAAATTTCGGTCAAGGATCTCACCTCCCATACTAGGAGAACGACCTGACCACCCAGAGGAGAAAGCCGATTCATCTACCTACTGAGCAAATTATGCTTATACCAAGTCCTGTATCTATATTGCTTTACTATCCCTTCTATTTCTGTGTTTGGTTCCTGTTTTCTTTTTTGATGGCGCACCTTCGAGTGTATTACATAAATAAATAAATAATTCAACATCTGGGCCTCATTGTGTCCGGATTCTGCTCAAACTCGGTTCAAGGGAGTTAATCGACGCACTATGCCAAATCCCATAATCATTAGGCTTCGTAAGGGGGCAAAACTATAGATTTGGCTGGAATTCCGTCTAGAGAAGTTTTCAACATGCTGATCACGAAAATCACACTCATATCACATTTTGGACATACACTCGGAGTTGCGATGAGTATATAGGTGTCAAAGTCCTGGACTTAAATGGATATTTGCGCAGTGAAATTATTTGATGTTTTGATCACGAATATTGTGTTCACTTTGCTTGAGGAAGTCTTTACCAAACTTTTTTGTATCTAGTGTCCTTCCAAAAAAAATGTTAATTGTTTCTGTGATTGGACTGCAAGAAAATTGCGCTTTGCTGAGTAATCATTATGGTAATCATGTTCAGCGCACCAAGGAACCTCCTTTCGGCACCAGCGGGTCGAATAGCCACCCTAGACCGAGTCTGAGCGAAAATCACGACTGAAATTTTGGGTCACGGATAGCGCCAAAACGTTTACAAAAGGATCGATTTACGGACAAGCAACGCACGCTAGCAAAATAGAACTATTTTTGAAATAGTGAACAAGAATACAGCCCAAAAAGCTAAGAAACGATCATAAACACGTTCAGAAAAGAAGTCCAACCTCAGCGATTAATTCACGTCGCTCGTTTGAAGTTAGCGACGCTATATCGCTGAGATTCAGGCAAATCGCGACAATTTTAGTGAAGGAAGTATGCTTGGGGGAAAATGGTCAGCGATTAATCGGGCCGAATAACTATCACAACCGAATGGCAAAATGATCAGCATGCAATGGACTCGTAACAATTGTCTTGCCGGGAGAATCGCGAGGCGAGGAAATCGCGTGATGTATGCCCGGCCCTTTATGGCTGCATTAACGTGTCTGACCCAATTGGACTAACTGTTCACTGTACTATATTCTGCGGGCAATCGAAAGAGCTTCTACTGTGCTCTTTTGTAAAACTTGGTAAGAAGTCGGCTCGGACGCGGAATTCTGATTATAATAGACGAATCAAACGTACGAATTAGCCTAAGCGTTTGATGTCAAAAGCCGTTCGATAAAAATAGCTGAATTATTTTTAAGGCTTTGAAGACGGTGTTTTTGCCGAAACATAGAGATTAATAGAGAGTTCCAAGAAGCTGTTGTAGCCTAGAAAAAGCTAAACAATATACATTTATCATGCCAAGGTTCAAAGAAAGGAGAATTGGCAAGCTATATTATTGTCATAGCAATGATCTACAATGTCAAGCAAGAAATATGGCATACGATCGCTTGATACTACCCCCTCCTCTAATTACTGTCTCAATAGACCCCTGAATGAAATACCTGTAATAGTACTTAAGGACGAGTTGAACACAAGGAGCAATCTTTTATTGTGTCTATCGCTCGTTTTCAAAGGTATCCAGAGAAAATCCGAGAGAAATACTTGCTCACGGAAGAGGGGAAGACGTATAGAACTTCAGCTGAAGACTCTCATCATCTGTCTCTCACCAATTAGCCGAAACTACAGGTGCCTAATTTGTGCTATGTTTTTTCCTTTGTTTGACAAGCCATTGTTGTATTCTAAATAAATAAATGAATATATCCATAAATGGCATGTCGAATAAACTTCATGGACGTTTGAACGAATTTTGAAGTTTTAAGATACCAGGATATTCAAGTGAAGTGGCACCCACATCTTTTTAAGCGTTATGCCACATCCTACTAACTATACAAAAAACGTTTTTCGCAAGCAGTATTTAGATGCAACGTTAGCATGAATCTCATAGATTTCACGAAAGTGATCTGAGCATAATTCGTACTCTTTGCTCTGAGCAATATTTGGTGAAAGCACAATCATCAAAAGCAAAAATGAAAAAAAATTTTGATTGGCTTCCCAATCCACAATTTGCGGGTTTAAAGCGGAATGTTAAAATGGACAAAGAAGGAATAGTGCTTTGTTTTGAGTGCAGAAACAAGCAGCGAATTCACCTTTGAAACAAAGTTGATCATGTTCGAAAATAATCATTTCAGTTGGGTGGCCTAGTATCTTAGAACTTTAGATTTCGCGCAAACTTAGTCCATAGGAGTTATTTGCTAACTATGGATATAATATTCGTTACGCTCCATCGCTCTCTTTATTATGGAAAGTTGTCAATATATTACGTATAGTGGGTTTATTCAAATTGCTTACAAATATCATGTTATCACTATTAATCGGTATTATTCAAATACCATCCCTTTCAATTCTTGGCGTGCCACACCATGCTTGACCCTGGTGATACAACCAAAAAGAAAGTGACCTCATCGTCACTTCCCCGTGGTGCCGGTTGGCCGCGAGAACCAATCTCGGCAAACTACGACGACACTGTCCCTTCAAGCGGAGGGACGCGTCGGGAAGTACAATCACTCGTGCCACATGCATCGGATTTTTCAAGTTTTCGACAACCTGCTAGGACGTTCCCGAGCGAAGCTCGTCTTTCGCATGGCGCGGACAATGGGCTAATGCTAGCTACCCAAACTAGACAGTCAAAAAAAGTTTAAGAAGCTTGTTTAGCGAAGATTAACACAGGAACCTTAACGACTCGCATCGGAGAGAGTGGTGGCGGGTCTTTGATAGATTGAGGGATCGACACATTAACATCGCATATGTACAGGACGGAGTAGCGACCGTCACTAGTGATATATACTGTTATACTTACGATTTAGCCGAACTAACGCGTATTTCGGACAGACTGACGGTAATCATGATCGATATAGAGAAAACTTCATATACCCATAATGTAGTGCTATGCCCCGCAACTCGTATGCACCGATGTTGAATGTTTTGGAGGAACCACTATAACTTAATACAAAATTGGATATCACAAGGTGGCTTCATGCGAATTTAGGGTGAAAATGAATACGACCAAAAAACAAGACGGTAAACCATTCAGGAAGTTGCTAAAGCCCGCAACTTAGCTATCGCGAGAACAATATTCAGAGAACGGAATAGATTACGTATGGAGAGGAGACCGCTCAGTCCGGATCACTATTGAATTCCCGCCGATGCCTCTGCCAATGGTGGTGAACATCAAAGTAATACCTACACACCTGCGTTTGCGAACATCGCCTGCTCGTGTCGGATTTCGACTAAACATCCATTCGCACCTACGAGTCAGAAGGATGAGAAAAGAAAAGAGTGGTAAAAGCTTTTGAGCATCACTAGCAAGTAAAAGAAGCTTTTTATGCCTTTCTAAACAGATATTGAAGGATCGATAAAACACAAATTCAATCGGATTACCTTGAAAGCTCGGTGCATCAACAAGCAGATGCGGTGGTGGTTCCAATTGATTTGGCAAATCAATAAGAGAAGGAAGCCTACAGGGCTCGGCAACGATCTCACGCAAACGATGACTATCGTCAATGTCGAAAATTGAACTCGAAAGCGAAGCTTACGGAAAGCGAAACAAAGAGCACACTACGAAAAACTCCACATGAGCTGGAAGGACCTGTTTTTCTACATCGCGAAGCAGGACAGGGACAACTTCTTAACGAATTCGGAAGCAGTACTGGAACGATGGAGCAATTATTAGGTTGGCACATAAGTAATGCAACTTTTTATATAACTTTTTATTTGACATGCTGATCACAAAAATGAGATCCGTTTCGCATGAAAAGGCCTCATTCGTAAGATCAAAAAATGAATTTCATTTTAGCGACAAATGAATATGATATTCGTGTTTACCGCATAGGATTACCCTATAGTGCAAAGTTATAGCGAATTCTGACTTTTCGCAGCTTAGTTATTGACAAATTGCCTTCAAAACTTGACGCATTTGACTTGTTCAACTTCTCAAAGGCGCCCCACCCTAATTTGTGTTTGAATTTCATCTCTTTTTCACTGATTTCAATGTGCCAACTTCCAGCTACATGCTGCCTATAATTGCTTTTTCAGATGTTTGAATCAGGTTTCGTAGGGCTTCATGTTTGCCGAAAAATCGTGGAACCTCGATTTTCAGCAGTTTTTAAAAAATGCTTAGATTTTTTGTACTACGTTATCAAAAAATTAAACGGTTTGCGCAGACTTGCAGCTTACTCACGGTCTACAAGATGCCACAAAATGAGATTGCTACATAAAATAGGAAAAAAGTTACGGGAAAAGTTGCAAAACTTATGTGCCAACCTAATATTAGGCTGTTCGGAAATTAATGTCCATTTTGAATTCAAACTGCAATATGTTATAGACTTCTCACTTCTAGATGAGCTGCAAAGTGTTATTCGAAAGAGTAAAGCAAGCACTAGAGTTGCAAAGTGTTATTCGCAAGAGTAAAGCAAGCACTACTAGAAAGCAAGCCTTTTTTGCACTAGCTTTGGTCAACCTCGAGTTTTAAGCCAAAAAGTAAAAAAATTCAGCTGCCCAAAAAATCAAGAAAAGTCATAGCTCAGTTCATAAAAATCTCACAAAAATTCCAATTTGCTCACGTATACATTATTCGCACAAGGCATTTATACACTATGTTTTCTCGGTTAGAAATAGAAAAAACGGAAATTATCTTGCTTTTGCCGAAATGCTGTGCTGTCCCCACATAAGCAGCTGTATACTAGAAACCTTTTAACCTTTGAAGTATAAACGAAAACTTTCAGCTTTTACAAACTTTACTTCTCGAGAAATATTAGCTACTCTAAAATTTCAAAATTTTCGAAAATTAGAGCTTGTGAAGAGTTGCGAATTTATACTTATAGTTCTATAGATTAGTAGCATACGATTACATGTGTGCGAACAGCACAACATGACTTTGGCAAAAGCACGAGAATCTTCGTTTTTTGGTTTCTAACCGAGAAAAAATACATGGCGTATATAGAGTTTTATGTGGATAGTGCTTAAGTGAGCAAGTCAGAATTTTGTAGTTTTCAATGGACTGGGTTACGTTTTTTCTCGATTTTTCGGGCAGTTAAAAGTTTTTGACTTCAAACTCGGTGTGGGCTCAGGAGTTACGTTTTTTAGCGAAGCGACGACTCAACAGTACAAGATTACAAGATTCGGCTTCCGTCAGTACTCCTGTCGCAATGTTACTGGTGCCATCGAGCCGTGTATCTGCCGCCACCCCCCACCCTCTACTGTGGCGCCGTGTCACTTTAGCACCGGAGAGTTACTGTGAGGTACAAAATTTGGGCGCGGTGACGTCCAACGCGCGCGGTGTGACTTCTGACGCGGAGCCAATCCAAGCTGATGCAAATCAGGATTGCCATTTTGTAGAGCTTACTTAGCTTTGTCGTATGCTACTTTGCAAACCATCTGGAAGTGAGAAGTTTTACGACTTATTGCGGCTTAAATTTAAAGCGGACATTAATTTCCGGACACCATAATACTACCAAGGCTTGTGCAAGTGTTCCGGCACCCGCCAGTCCCGCAAGGAGCCCCACATTTGGACCGGTACATTTCGAATTGTGAGGATAGAAGTGGTGCAGGCATTGAAGAGGATGTCCATCAAAGCTCCAGGCCTGGAATACGTAAGTGCGGAACTATGGATGATACGGAACAAAGGAGAGTAATCCCAAGTTGTTCTTTGATCATCGCAAAAAAAGGGGGGGGGGGGGGGTACTGCGAGTTTAGTCAAAAATGCTACGGCTTTTACCTGGAAGAATAAGGACGACATCAGTGACTGCCAACATATCGACTTTTTTATGTTACACCATGAAGATTGAGCAATCGTTACCCATCGACACTCGTATCCAGTATATCGTGGAAGATACCCTGAATCAATGCGCTCCGGTCTTGTGAAAAGATCCGGTACCATTGATGACACATGACGTACAAGTATTGATGAAACATTGAAAAGCGGATTCCGATTTACTAAATTTTTTGAATATGGAAAAGGCATTTGTTCAAATACCAAAGGAATTGATCTGGTATGCACTGAGACAACACGATGTCTCAGGAAAGTAAGTTTGCTAAACTAAAGTTTTTTATGCGAACACCTATCTGGGCTTGGCATAAGTGGCGTAAAGGGTAAGCTAAATATCGTTCTGGGGGTCAAACGCAAAAGACATATCGTTTTTACGGAGGTGAAGAAGAGCCGCAAGCACGTCACCAACATGCCATTGGCACCCTCTAATACAGCGGCATCTCAAGCAAACGGAAACCTCATTTACAATTGAAACGCAAAACTATTCCAAAACAGTGGTGTAGGTGCGCTATAAGGAGTTGGAACCACTTATGAATAATGCGAAAAACTCATGTGAAATTAATTAAAAGCAAACTTTTTGCGGAGTTTACTGGCTTTACGGCCACCTGGACGGCCACGCGAAGTGGCCATGAAAAGAAAAAGTTAGAAAGTCCTCTCTTACAGAATACTCCAAACTTTTTGTATAATTCTACTCTACATCACCTCACCTACCTATATGTTTTTGAATCACCACAAAGCCTTTCTCTCCGCTTAGTTACAGCTCCCCTCCCCCCTACTCCACAAAATTTTCAAATGAGTGCAGCAATGCTGCTCCAAGCGCGAGTTGGTTGCGGCGTCACAGCATGCCGAAAAAAACAAATATACAAACATCGCGGTTCTCGAGTTTTATAATGATTTTCATTGCTGTTTGTTTCCGTGTCTCTTTCTTCTGTGAGCACCCCACAGCGCATGTCGTAGAAGGCCTTGAATTGAAGGAGGACTTCGTTTGTGCCAACCCCGACATTCATGACCCCACAATTCCAAATCCCCTCTGTAGTACTAGTTGTGCGATAGGATTGCAGAAATTGCAAAAAAGGAATCATTTGTTTAAGAACTGCATTCAAAGGCAGGAAATGTCATTGAGCACAAAATTCCAGCAAAAAGCTTAAAAAGCACTACTTTCTCTAAGCCAACAAAAGCATAACAATCATATCAATAACAATATTTTCTCTGCACCTCTACCTGCAAAGGCAAATCGTATATGAAAAGGAGAAAATCAGAAGTAAACCACCTTCATCCATTTCTTAGCATTTTTAAACGCTCGTTAAGTGGAAGCGACTCTGCTAAAGGTTCAAGAAAAGAGAAAAAGCAAAGGTTTCGTTAGCCTATTGGAGTACGGTAAATTTTGAGCGCTCAAATCATCCAAGCTAAAAGATCCAAAACTTAAGTTAATCTTCGATAATTATACTTCGAATCAGCCCTTTGGTTTGTTTATCTAGAAACCATTAAATCAGAAAACAAGTGTTACATGAGTTTTACAACTCTATATATATAGTGGAAAGTAAGCAGTAAGCAGTAATTATTTTGAAATCGTCATCCAAATTGCGACATGTAGTTAAACATTTTGCTGTAAACAAACAAGTATGTTTTTAGCATTATTTCGGTTTGATCGTGTGAGCAACTACACGTTCGAGCATGTCAGTCATGTACAAAGTTGATTGTGATCATGTCTAAAGATCAGGCGTAAGTAAATATCCTACAATCCCTTTTGCTATCTGCCCCAAAAACGAAGTCTGGTACATCTAACTGGGCGCGCTCTGCTCTTCATACTGTGCATAGTTACAGTGGCGAGATAAACTCAACTACCGTACCCTAAACCTTCTCTACGCGAATGATGTCAAGCTAGCAAGCTCGACATGCGAGCTCGTAGAGGCAGGCATGAGGCGCCTGTGCGAGTTTTGCTTGCGATGAACGTTCGGAAAACTACGGAAGCACTTGAACGCGGGAAAACCGAGAGAACAATCAGCATCGACGAGCAGCCACTAAAGAAGTCACCATTTTCAAATACCTAAGCTTCTTTGTGGCTTCAAGTTGTGGATCCAATTCTGACGCCCGTGCTAGACGAACTTGGCTTGACTGAATCGGCATCACTAAGAGAAGTAGTCTGCCGTGGTCCAGTTAAAGTATATATCAAATTAAAGTTTACTACACACCGGCACAATCAGTCGTCCCTTACAGTCGCAGAGTGTGGCCGACAACTACGAAATACGAGCAGCTCATGACTATGAAGGGAGACAGGCATGTTTTGATCAGGGTCAAGCGTGGGGTGTGGCATGCCACACTTGGAGGGGGGGGGGCGTTATCAAGGTGTCTACTGTTCGCATAACTTGATATTCGTTAACAATGTCAAATAGGCCCGTCATGCAAAATACTAGCACATCATTCTCTTGCCTGTAACCCCATAGTGTGGTCGGCATATCTCATCACTCTATCTTATCGCTATCGGATAAGTTCCCGATCATTTTATACTACTGCATTTTTGCTCCCTGTGCATACTGATCACTGGATTCGGCTAGTGTTCAGTATCTTTGGCCTTAACCACAAGACGGTAATCTCAGAATACACTCATTACCATTCTTAACTTGACTTTGTTGTGAAGGCATTATGGCTCCGCGTTCAAACAAAAAATCGCAATCCAAACAATCTACTATCATCTGCTCATCAGATGACAATGCGCAGAATGAGAATGACGTCGACTACACTAGTCTGTCGGCAGCCGAACTCATTCTATGCATTAAAGAAAAGAACAGGGATCCTGCTATAGATCGTCTTCTCGGCCTCCTTTCTCAGAGGCTTCATATTGAAGTCGCTGAGCACGTGGAGGCTGAGAAACGGTCGCGGACCCTAGTTCTTAGCGGTATTCCGGAGTCACCTAAAGAATGCTGTGCATCCGAAAAAGCAAGAGACCTCAAGGACAAAGTGGAGAAGATTTTGGACATTGTTGACGTAGAATGTTGCCCAAGTGACGTATATCGCATCGGCAAACTAAATGCCGAACGGCCTAGATTGGTTAAGGTTACCCTACCGTCAACTTTTTACTGGCAAAGGGCCTTAGCCAATGCACGTTTCCTTCGCTCGTCCAACTTCTCGCAAGTATTTATTCGCAGAAGCATGACCAGTGAGGAAAGAAGGGCCGAATACGAACTTAGGCAACAAGCGAGAGAACGTAATGCTGGGAAATCTGAAAGAGAGTGGGTCGTATATCGCGGCCAACTCAAGCATATCTCGGAGCTTCCCAACAGACGTTCGGGAAACCACTGAACATGCACGGTTGTCCATCCTCGCTCAAATGTTTCCTGTTCAATGCTCGAAGTATAACTAATAAAATACACCACCTACAATTTCTTTTGACCCATGATAAACCTGATCTTGTCTTTTTGACTGAAACTTGGTTGAAATCGAAAATAGTTGATTCCGAATTGATTGGAAACTTGCCATACTCTATATACCGCAATGACAGGCAAACCCAAAAGGGGGGTGGTGTCTGCTGTCTTGTTAAAGATAACATTTTTGTAAAACACGTAGACAGACTCTCAACAGCAAAATGCGACTTACTTTCGCTCGAATTGCTTATTTTATCAAGATCAAGATCAAATCCTGTCAGGTTCATTGTTGTCTACCGTTCACCAAAATCTACTCGAGATGATAATGGACAAGTAATAGATGTTTTGACTGGCTTGTTATCTGCTGCAAAAAACACAGTTGTAGTTGGCGATTTTAATCTGCACATTGATTGGATTACCCAAAGTGCTCTCAAGCCTGAATCCAAACCATTTCTTGACCTTTTTCGTAACGTAGGACTTAAACAAAGAGTTCAACAAGCAACTCATGCAAATAATATTCTTGACCTGATTCTGTCACCATCTGATGATATCAGTAATATCGAGATTCATCCACCCTTTGCATCCTCTGACCATAATATCATCGCATTTACTTACAATCATGAAGCTTTGTCAGATCCCTCCTACCCTATCCCTGATTTTCCGAATTTTGATTATAATGGACTCAATAATTACTTATCGAATACTGACTGGATTTCAACTTACGAAAACTATCGGTCAACAGATGATTTGTACCTTAGGTTCTGTTACATTATTTACAAAAGCATGTCCCTTTTTGGATCCATGAAAATGAAAGTGACAAGTGACTTTCGTTATCCGAATCACATCAATTCTCTGATGGAGCAAAAATATCGTTTATTCCATACGTTGGAAACACCTCTTACAAACCCCACTTACAAGAAGGTCTGCTCCGATATCGAATTTCATCTCAAGAAATTTTTAGATAATTATGAACGTCGTCTCGCATCAAAAGCATCTATGAAGAATGTATTCAAATACATCCATCAAAAGTTTCATAAAAGAAATGATATTCACTTTCTCAAAGACCAATCAGGTTCAAGCTTTTGTAATGATACTGCAAAAGCCAATGCATTGGGTACATATTTCGCCAGTGTATTTGAGGAAAATTCACCTTCGAGAGATTTTTCAGTAGATGAACATTCTGGTCAGAATAGCCTTAGTACTGTCTATTTTCATCCTTCCGATATTCATCGGATCATTTTGTCTTTGAAGCCTTCTTGCATGGAACCAATTGATGGCATTCCTCAGATTTTATATAAGAAATGCGCAGATAATCTTTCTAAACCTCTTGCTGATTTATTCAATATTTCTATGTATTATTCTGAGATTCCCGCATTGTGGAAAGAGGCTATAGTCACTGCCATTCCAAAAACTTCAAAACCCGAATATACCACTGATTTTCGACCGATTAGTCATAATTGTATAGCAATCAAGATCATGGAAAAGATAATAAGGAATAAATTATTATCTTGGCTGGAGAAATTCCACCTTATATCACCTGAGCACCATGGATTCATACCAGGCAGATCTACTGCAAATAATCTTATCGAAACTATTTTTGAATGGAGGCTAGCACTGAATTCAGGGAAATCTGTTGATATTATATATTTCGACCTTTCGAAAGCTTTTGACAAAATTCCGCACAATATCCTTCTTTTCAAGCTAAAAAATATCGGGATATCAGGAAATCTTTTGAATTGGTTTGGATCTTACCTAAATGGTAGAAATATGACTGTAAAAGTTGGACAAGCTTTTTCTAATAGATTCTCCTGCCCTAGTGGAGTTCCCCAAGGGGCTGTTTTATCTCCCCTACTATTTTTGATTTTCACTTTAGAATTGCCTAGTTTATTGAAATCAGATAACATAAGTCTCCAAATCTACGCCGATGATATAAAAATCTATGCAGCGTATGATGAGCATAATTTCAGAAAAATTCATGACGAACTGCAATTGTCCATTGATAAAATGTGTACTTGGGCATCGCAAAACGGACTCTCTCTTAATCCGAAAAAATGCTCTTTTCTTCACCTTGGTAGAATTACTCCAGCTGTTTATCTAGTCAATGAAGTTGAATTAAACACTTGCCAAACAGTAAAAGACCTGGGAATTATTGTTGATTCTAAACTGAATTTTTCTGAACACATCGATTTTATTGTCAAGAAAGCGTATTCGACACTATTCATGATTTTCCGAAACATACATACCCCCAATAAGATAATTTTGACAAGACTCTATCAAGCATACGTTCTTCCACAATTAGAATACTGTTCTCAAGTTTGGAGTCCCTCCAAGAAAAAGAATATTTCGAAAATTGAAAAAGTTCAGCATACCTTCACTGGACTAATTTATTATCGAAATACAACGGAAAAAATACAAAACGGAATTCCAAGCTATAGTGTTCGAAACAAGGCATTGTGTTTAACCGCTTTAATAACAAGACGCACTATAGCTGACCTAGTCTTTTGCTTTCGAATACTTCGTTTAGAAGTCAAACTAAGAGCAAGTAAATTCTGAATTTTCATGCCTACAGGGGATAGATTAGGGGGATTCAATCTTCACTACAAACCTATTAGAAATCATCGATCTGGTCTTTTCAATTACTTATTTTATCGATGTGCGAGATGGTTTCAACGATTGCCTGCTGAAATTATTTCCGCAGGCAATGGTGAAACCTTCAAGAAAAAATTGATGATGGCAGACTTACCTAAATTACTAAATTATAATCATATCTAATTCTTTTAAGATAGCCTCTCTATATTTGTTATATTTAGAGAAATGAAAATGGAGTAAAATGAGAAGAAAGAGAAAGTGATTCTACTCTTGGAGCAACCATCTATTCAGAACTGATAACTTTCCATAATTCACCATCTACTATCGTTCTAAAAGAATTCTTTTCAGATTCCCGTTGTCTTCATGATATCAGCTGTCCAACGTCATTATGCTCTATATATGGCTCTGATTACCATCCACTCAGCGAAACATCTAGCCTCCTTCTACATCCGAAAATTCACCTCTTAAAAAAAAGTCCTCCAAATAGAGATGCAAGTTTTCAAGATAACAGGATCTTATCCCCTCCCTCCCATCAATAAGCCTACTTTGTAGGCTATTACCCACCTTATTACGTAACTGGTTTGGGTCTGGTTTTTTTTTTCAAACACATTTGCACAAGGTTAGCTCAAAATGACTTGCCCGAAGTTTTTTTTTTCTTTCTTAGATTGTAACATTTTGTAGAGTTTGGCACTCTCCTCCAGCATGTCGGATGAGCGAGGCGGCCAGTATACTCGCTTTCCGAACTTCCGGCATACTCCTACTGAATTCCCAAGGTCGTTTTTGCTGGCAAGCGAGGAGGGCATGGGTACAAACTCCGTCGAATTATATTTCCTGGTAGTGTCTGCTTGGGCAAAACCTTAGTGCTTGTAATTTTTATTAACTTATAACTGGACCTGAATTGAATATGATTTTATTGTAAATATATGTATATACTTTGTGTTTCTTTAAAGAATATGTGTATCTCAACTGCTCCTTTAGTCTTACTTTGTAGCACGCCTTAGAGCGTAAATAAAATATTGTGGCTCTGATAGAGAATATAAAGAGAGAATATTAATGTTTGACCCACTATCGTATACGTACAGTAAGCATAATTGAAGATCTATAAAGCATAAGAGCATCGTTTTGTAAATAGCAAGTAAAATAACCCCTGTGGTCCAAGTCAACGAATTCTGAGATTTCCAAATACAGGACCACCTAAGTGAGATGATCGTTTTTAAACATATTACTTTGTTTCAAAGGTAAGTTAACTCCTTCTTATTTGCGCTTAATACAAAGAACTACTATTTCTTTGCTCACATTAGGAATCCTACTTCAATAACCTCCAAATCAATTAGTTAAGAACAAGCCAAAATTTCGCTTGTTCCATTTTTCTTTTCAATATCTCAGGCTAGAGAAAACCAATCAGGCTCAAATCACTTTAATGTAGATTACGAGGCTTAGGCAGTGGCGTACCCAGGATTTCGGCTCGGGGGGGGCGCGACAAAAATTTTTTTCTAAAGAAGGTGCGTGGCGTTAGCCACGCACTCCGAAAAATTTTTTGGGGTGCTTCTCAAAATTTTTTCGGGTCCCCCACCCCTAAAATCTGGAAAAAGATGGCGTGGCGTCAGCCACGCCCCCGAAAAAAATTTTTTTATAAGGCTAAAATGAATTTTTAAAAAATTTAAAAAATTTATTTTAATTATTTACAAATAAAAACAAGTCACTTGCACATTTTTATAACCCATGTAAGTAACTTTCAAAAATTTCGCGACCCGTTCTCGGGGGGGGGGGCGCGCGCCCCCCCCGCCCCCCCCCCCCTCGGTACGCCACTGGGCTTAGGCTATCGAATATATACATTCTTCTCGCCTTCCCTTGCGATTCACGTAGTAGACTTAGCATGTTACCGTATTCAAATATTTTCGCAGTGCTTTACCAGTGTTTTACATTTGCATAGATAAGGAAAAACGACTATATCTTGCTCTTGAAGAAACGTTTTCATGTGAAATTTCTACTATGTAAAGAAAAAGGTTGAGCAGTAACAACGATATAAAAAACACAGCTACTTGATCTATTTCAAGGTAAGTTAATGGAGTGTGCTACCACCCCTAAAAAGCTGTGGCAGCCACAGCTTTTTAGGGGTGGTGTCACACCCCATTATATATCAAGAATACTTTCTTAGCGAATTTTTTTTACATGAATCGCTAGCCTAGACCTCGTAGATTTCATAGGAGCGATTATTTTTGCCTGATTCGTCTTCTTAGCTCTGAGTAATATTTGGTGAAAGCACAGCCATTAAAAGCAAAAACAGAAAAAACAAGATTTTGGTTGGCTTCTAATTTCAAAGTTAGGAGATCTTTTGAAGCGGAATTTTTGAAATGGACAAAGAAGTAGTGCTTTGTCTTAAGTGAAAAAACGGATAGCTAATTCACCTTTAGAATAAAGTTAACCTGTTGGAGTATGCTCATTTCACTTAGGTAGCCTAGTATCTTGAATCTTCAGAAATCGCTCAACATTGTCTACAGGGGTAAATTGACATGCTACTCATGGTTATGTTGCTCATTATGTTTAACAGGACCTTCAAGTAGTGCTATCTTAGGTACACAGTTCAGGGGGTCTCATTGAAACAGCAATAAGGGGGGAAGTCGTAACCAGTGATCGTGTGCCACACTTGTTGCTTGAACCTGGTTGTGATTGCTTAGCCTAAGGCCCCGGGCAGACTTCACATTTGATCGTCGCGACCATACCTTCGATACATAGAGCCACGTACTCTGGTAACCTTCACTTTGAGTATCATGAGAGGACACAATCTTCACCTGGAGAGGAATACAGAAGTCATCCGGGGGCGAAGCCCGGATATTATGATATAACTAATGACTAACTATGTAAGGAAGAATGTGAATGAAGCAAATATAGTAGTGACATCCAGAAAAAGCTCAAAAAATCGAAGGATCGCGTTTTTGTGGCCCTTTTTTGCTGAAAAGAAGGTTTTTCTTCAAAAATTCAGTTAGAAATTAGGATGAAACTTATCAATTAACCTTTCTGTAGACTGCGATTGAGCGTTGGAGGTTCATGAAAGCCGCTGGAATTCAATAAAAACGAGAAACTGCGCTGAAATCTTGCGCAGAGAGTCGCCACATAAATGCTGGTCTATCTCGTTATGGAGTGATTTTCAAGACCTGCGACGTTGTCAGTGCTCCTGGACGTCTTATGAGGATCACAACGATGTATAATATTATAGGGTTTTGTTATGACCCCGCGGAGATCAATGACCAGAGCCAAATGCACCGCCGGTTCTAGTCTGTCTCCGCTGCCCGTCTAAGTCTCCGCGCGTTGCGCACTACTTCGCTACCTCAAATGCGGGGCGCGGGGCATTTGGCTCTGTGCCCTTTTCTTCGCCGTTTCGAATCCAATTTTAGCAAGCTATATATCATTTTGTAGCTCTTGGTCTCTATTTTCACGCTGACAACGTCGCAAGACTCCTTTTTATGATTTAAACGAGAAATCCGGCAAAAACTTTGTTTTCGAAAATCTCTCGTTTTTCTCCTAGTTTGACTCTTTTCACGCAGTTTTTCTCTGTAGTCGATAGGTCTTGTTTCTGTCTATAATGTAGACAACGTCGCCGAGCTTATTTCTCTGCTTATGCCGGTTTTTTCTTGTGAAAATTACAAAAAAAGGCGTTTTTCTTTACCTTATTCTTTTTCAGTGGTTTCGCACGAATTTTCTCCAGCTTGGACGATACTTGCTCAGAATGATGAGCGGAAGAATCCAGACAACGTCGCAGGGTACAAAAGGGTAAAAATTCAAAGGACGCATCAAAAATCAAAACCCCGTGTTGCGAATTGCTGGTCTTGAAGCGAAAGCTTGCACTTTAAAAAGCCGCCAAACGAAAGATTTCAAACCTTATTGCAGCATTTTTATCTGGTTTTCAGCAGTTTCTCTTGCTTTTTATATCTATTTTACGTCATTTTTTCTTCTCTGATCTTCTTCAAACAACCTTCACTATTTATGACGTCAGATGTTCAAACAACTTTCACTTTTGGCGCCCTGTCTCTAGACTATGGAAGGTATGGTCGCGATTGAATCGCGACGAGACAACTGTTACAACATCATTCCATGACGATCAACTTGCATTCGGTTGTGATACTTTTCCAGCCCGAAATTTTTGAATGTGAAATGAAAATGAGTGGAAATCTTGGCGATTAGATCGCGACGATTAAGTCGCGTGAATTCTGACCGGGGCCTAACGCGAAAAAACGGTTCGAAGATCGATGTGTGACACATCTCTGGAGTTGCTCCAATCGGGAATATGAAGCTGGATGATGGTATGGCCACGTTTTACGACGTGTTAACAATACAGCGGCAAAAAAAGCACTTCGCTTAAATTCACAGGGAAGAAGGCCATGTATCCGGACGAGGCAGTGCTGATTGGACGCGTTTCGAAACGAACTGTACCTAACAAACGGAAGGCCCTTACTTTATTTTGGTGAGTAAATGTGGAATATAATTAAAGAACAAAATAGATAAGAGTGTTGAATGAAAGAGGCACATGCCTTTACTAAAAAGGTTCGCTGGTGTGCAGAAAAGTGGAGCAACTTACTTTTGTTGCATTCTCTACACTTTCTCCAAGAACACTTTCTTTGAAGACTACAGTTAGGATAATCCCGGGCGCAAACCTAAAAGAGAAGAGCAATGATTCATGACGAAGACAGTAATTTTATAATAGGGCAATAACCACGACTGTATAGGGATAATGCTATCAAAAACTCCTCATTTTCTTGCAAACAACTGACTTCTGCTGAAGAAAATATGGAGATCCACTACAAACGGAACGTCCCATGTGCATTATATACATCCAATCACCCATGGCTTCTGCTTCGTCCAGGTAATGCGTAGTGAGAACTATTGCCCTGTTCACTATTCAATTATTTACAGCTATGATCGCTGTCATTCCTTGCCTTGTGTTTCTTTCGTTTTCAATAAACTTTTTCGCAAATAGCCTCGATTGAGTGTCCATTCCGGCGGTTGGTTCATCCAAGAGAATTAGTTCACTTCTACCAATAAAAGCCATGGCCAAACATAATTTACGTTTTTCTCCTCCAGAAAGTTTACTTGCTCTCTAAATTAGTATTCATGAAGAAATTAACCCAAAGTTTTGAACTATGTCTGACTCTTCAGTTCCTTCCTCCATTCGTACGATGCTATATAGTTTCTGTCACGCCACCGTACCAAAAGATGTATTTTCTTTAAAAATTTGTCTTGCTCAAGATAATATAGTTTTCAAGTTGCAGGGTTGTGCACAAGCCTTACGGTAAGGTTGAGGATTTTCTTGACAATGTCAGCGGTCATGCAAGATTTGTTGAGATCTTTGATCGCACCCAAAGGGTCATAGAAACGCAAAAGAAATATGCTTGAAAACTGTATAAGTTCAAAATATGCAGCGGCATATTTCCGGTAATTTATGGTAAGGGCTAAAGCTATTAGAGTAGTTCGTGTTAACAAAAGTGTGTATATGTGTATGTGTGTGTATGTATGGCTTACCCAGGATTTCGGCTCGGGGAGGGCGACAATAATTTTTTTCAATGGAGGTGTGTGGTGTTAGCCATGCGCCCGGATAAAATTTTTGGTACAGTTGTAGCTTAGTCTAGGCCTTGTTTACTTAGGTTAGGTTTAGGTTAGGTTGAATTAGTGACATATTTTAGTTTTTCTAGCAGTCTAGTTTTTTTGACTGTGTAAGACCATATAGCGTAGTTGTGAGGCATACGCTGCACCATATCTCAGGTTGCCGGCCTCAGGTTGTTGATTCGTGCGATTGTGATCTGATCTTTGTTTTTCCCTTTGTTCAATCTTTGCAGCCTTTCATTCCTCTTGTTATTGTTCTCATATTTTTGTTATATTCAGCTTCACCGGTTTGTCATTTTGATAAACCATTTTTGTTTTAAACGGTTGTGCTGAGTAAGTGGAACCTGCGGATCTGCCCGCCCGTTACTTGGGGGCCGCACCGCTGACTCAGCTATAACAACCGTGGAAGCGTCTCAGACCTTCCAGGAGAAGCTGAAATTTGGGGCGTTTGAAAACCCTCGAATTAGTAATTCAAAGCGGTGGTTAAAACCCCGCATAACCTATCCGGTTCAATCCGATAGAGAGTTGGGGCATTTGTTCTCCCATATTGATCAGAAAAACGGCAACTTAGACCCCGCATAGCTCATCGAGTCCTAGCGGTCGATTGAAAGTGAACATATCGCGCGCCTTAGGCCGCGAAAGTGACAAAAGAACGCGCGCCATAGGCCGCGAGAACAGAGTAAGCAGAGGTGCGATAGTCGGAGCCGATTCTCCGCCTACCTTCACTTTTGAGCTGGTATAGGGTGACCACCTACACTTTTGGGTTTAAAAATTTTTTTGCTAAAGCTCAAAAGAAGGAAAATATGCAAAAGGAGCGTAAAAGAAAGATTAGGAGCATATATCTATGTATTAGGTTGATCCAGGCAGTAACCGCCGAGAACCAGAATTTCGAATGTTAAAGTAATGAAAAATCGTGAAAAATCATTCCACTGTTACAAATCTGCTAACTGAAGACCTACGCAGTTGCGACTTCATAGGTTTTGAAGGGTAAGTGTTGTTCTACCAGACAGTGAAAGAATCAGTTTGATTTGAGGAGTGGCCGCCGAGAACGAGAATTTTGAAAAACCTTGAAAATCTTCTCAATTTTAGGTTGCTTAATGACAACTGACATTTAAACTCTTATAAATCCGGATTTTGAAAGTGTGTGATGTTGCGACACCATAGGTTTTGTAGTGTGAGGTTTGCCCTATCAGAATATGTCTTAGCTGTACCGATCCATTAAAACATCGCCGAGATCCAGGCTCTTGAAAAAGCAGGTGAAAAGCCGTTTTTCAGCTTATAACTTCTTCAGAATTGCATAATTCATGTTGCGACTTCATAGGTTGGATTCTCCTCATCAAGAGCTTTCAGATGATATACAATATGTCGGGGATTCAATGTTTCTTGCGGCTCTAACCCGTGGTGGAGTACTCCCCTACACTAATTCTCCACCCCGCCCATTTCAATGTATTGGCGGGAGGCCGCCAATGGAGAATTAGTGAAGAGAGGTACTCCACCCCCGGGCATATGCCGTGGGAGGCGTGGATCCCCGACATATTATGTATCATCTGAAAGCTCTTGATGGGGAGAATCCAACCTATGAAGTCGCAACATGAATTATGCAATTCTGAAGAAGTTATAAGCTGAAAAACGGTTTTTCACCTGCTTTTTCAAGAGCCTGGATCTCGGCGATGTTTCAATGGATCGGTACAGCTAAGACATATTCTGATAGGGTAAACCTCACACTACAAAACCTATGGTGTCGCAACATCACACACCTTCAAAGTCCGGATTTATAAGAGTTTAAATGTCAGTTGTCATTAAGCAACCTAAAATTGAGAAGATTTTTGAGGTTTTTCAAAATTCTCGTTCTCGGCGGCCACTCCTCAAATCAAACTGATTCTTTCACTGTCTGGTAGAACAACACTTACCCTTCAAAACCTATGAAGTCGCAACTGCGGAGGTCTTCAGTTGGCAGATTTGTAACAGTGGAATGATTTTTCACGATTTTTCATTATTCTATCATTCGAAATTCTGGTTCTCGACGGTTACTGCCTGGATCGATCTACTTTCTTCGCTGTACATTATAACGCTGTACATTATAACAAAAATTAATTATTGAAATACGTACAGTTTCGCTGAGCTTTACTTGCAAATACACTATTTGATAAGCACGTTTATTTTAGATATTTATGACGCTATATACATAAAAATGCTTTCAATGATCCCTTTTGCATTTGTTTTGCTTATTTTCCGCGCACTGGCGGCAACGACCTGGAAGGATAGACGTTAATGCTTCACTCCCCCCCCCCCGGTCGACGTTTTTTTGAGAGGTGAGTGTCCGGCACTACCACCTTCACTTTTGGCCGGCGTGGTAGCTGGAACCACCTTCACTTTTGGGGGGCCCGGCTCCACCTATCGCACCTCTGAGAGTAAGACAGAGGAAGCGCGCCTCAGGCCGCAAAAGAAAGACTGCTACCGCAAAGGCGTAGCCAGTACCAACAGAGTCATACTGTGTAAAGTTCTGATTGTTCTGTTCGGCATCGTGTACCGTACGTTTTGCATCGAAAAATTCTTGGATTTTGCAGTCATTCAAAATCTCTGTTGCAGATCAGGGCTGAATAAAAGATGAGTTCCGAGCGTGACGAGCACAGCGAACAGCGTGACAGTAGCGGAGACAAAGTCACGGAAACGGAGGTAAGGGCACAGTCTCCTATTACAGTAGAAAATCACAAGGGATTGACTAATTGCTTGAAACTAGTGAGAGAAGAATGGGAGAAAGAGTTAAGCAGCCTATTCCGCCTAGGTGATAAGCGTAGAGACGCCATGATGAACATGGTAGACCAGCAGATACATAATCTTGAGCAAGGAACAGAAAAATTAGAATATTGCCTTGACAAAAAGCTTGATCAGTCTAGTTGGATCGCAGCTTTGTGCAGAACACTGCCATGTAGTGAGGAAGAGCTGGTGGAAGAAGCTGAAAGAGTGAGAAGTGAGGCACAGACATACAAAAGGAAATGTGCGAAATTCTATGAACAGGTGCAAGACTTGCAATTACAGGTGCAACGTCTCACGGCTAAAGTTCGGAACATGGGCAAAGCCCGCAGCTATCGTGCAGCCAATACGGATCGTCCGACAACGATTCCGACAGGGAGATGGATACGGAAGGTAATCGTGAGCATAAATTATTGAAAAGCAAATATGAAAGATTTGCAAACATAGACGAAGAAGACTATATGGTTCCGTTACAGGACCAAGGGCCGACCTCGAGCAGTACTGTGCTGGCCTCGACCCCGAGTTGCTCCTCGCGTATGCTCAGGCCAAGCTTAGACAACGACCGTGCACGTCTGTTGGACACAGGTGGGCGAACGGTTCGATGGACAACTAAAAAGGGAAGTAACTCTGATGTTGAGTTTACCATGAAGGACTTTAAGTTAGCAAACACAGTGCTTGACGTCAAACCATACCATGGTAAACCAACAGAAAGTTTCGAGCAATTCATAAAAGGGTTTTTGATTAAATACCCAAGGAGGTACTGGGATGACCATAACTTGAAACTGCTTTTGAGAGTTTTTTGAGAAGGGAAGCCCTAAACCTATATGAAACGCTGCCCCGAAGCGTAAAAGAGGGACCCTTTGATGACGTTGTTCAGGCCATGAAAGAAAGGTTATCCGAAGGGGGGGGGGGGGGAACACAAATAGTGTAAAAGCCTGGCAATGTTAAGGAATTTGAAAATGAAGGATAACCAATCAGTGAGTGATTTTTGCTTTTTATTAGAGAGAACGGCAAATCAAGCCTATCGTGATGAAAAAAATGCAAGGAGTGTCACTCCAAAAAGCAGAAATCCTATATTCCCAATTAGCTAAATGGAAGGGCAGCTATAGCTTGGCTAAAACTATCGAAACTAGTCCCCGGGATATAGTCTACGATGAAGTCAAGGAGGCGGCGCTAAGATTGGAAAGAAATCTGAGCAGAAAAGAAAGGAAACATGATGAAAGTGCACACCATAAAAGGTTGCACATGGACACACCACCAGCATCAAAAAGGGAGGTAAACCCGGAAATAGTGTGCACGGAACACCACAGGAAGGATAAAATGACTGTGGAAGAAGAAAGTATCCGGAAATAGCTACCCGGTACAGAAGACAACAAGCATTGTTTTAATTGTGGGAAAGCGGGACACAAAGCCAGAAAGCCAGCCACAATGCATGCAGCCAAAGACCAGAAAGGAATCTCCAAAGCAAGGTGGAGAGAACGAGACGTCATCGTTTTCGACCGTCCTTCATAGTTGGTCGTGTGCCACCTTGAGTAACAAGCAGAATTTACATGAGTTTGTCGGCAAGAAGCTACTGGTCCCGGCAAAAGCGATGAACATGGAAGTAGAAGCTCTCATCGATACTGGTTCAGAAACATCCATAGCGCCACTGAATCTTTTCAAACAGGCCGATGCAGAGGGAGTTGATCTGAACTCAACTGTAGAAAGAGTCCCGGGAATGGGAGAAGTTACGATACGGGATGCTTTTGGTAGTAAGATGGAGATTTTGGACGCGATCAGTAATGCCGATGGAAGTCTTTGGCAAGACCGAGAAGATTGCTCTGTACGTGAGATGATCCTTGAAGGACATCTTCATACTGGGAACAAACGTGTTGAGCAAGTTTGGCTTGAGGGTGATGCGTAATGATATCAATGGCGACCTGCTCATAGAGGAATCACAAGCATGCCCAGCTATAGTGAAGAAGCGTACGTATATACCACCAAAAGCAAGCAAAGTGGTAACAGTATCGTACATGCAAGGAACCCCAGCATGCATGTTCTGCTCAAATTCGGAAAAGATATCAGATGGAATGTGCGAACAGTCAGCAGAAGGAGAGACAAGAATACCCGTTATAAATAAAAGTAGCGAACCGATGGTGCTGCAGAAAGGGCAAGCTATCGGAGAGTTTGAAGGAGGTGACTGGGTCGACAGCAAGTGGCTTGAACCAACTGCGGATGTATTGGATTTTCAAAAAAGAGATAATAAGACAGAGGAACAGAGAATGCAAGACGTAATGAAAGCACTTCCAAGGAGCGACAAACAGCCAAAACCTTTGCTGCACCTGGTTAAGGAGTACTCAGACGTGTTCGCTGTGAACGACTCTGAATTAACCCAAACAGACCTGGTGACGCACAACATCGACACGGGAAATCATCCGCCAATTAAGCAGAAGACGAGACCTGTGCCTCTAGGAGCACGTCAAGAATTCAAACAGATTATTAAGAATCTGGAAGAAAGAGGAATAGTACGCAGAAGCCGATCTGATTGGGCTTCGCCAGTGGTCTTAGTGAAGAAGAAAGACGGAACGCTAAGGCTTTGCGTAGACTACAGGGAACTAAACAAATTTACCAAGCATGTTTCCTATCCCCTGCCTTCCGTCGATCTGATACTGCAGACTTTGAGTGGGAAAAAGTATTTCTCAACCCTGGATATGATATCAGGATATTGGCAGATTCGCTTATCCAGATCCGCATGCTGATTCCGAATACAATATTTTGTATTCGGAATCAGCATGCTTGATTACCCCCCTGTGCAAACTCCCAGCCCCTTAGCTCAAACTTTGCAAAAAAATCGATAAAACGATAAAAGTAATCGATAATTTTGAAAACCAATATTGTATTCGGAATCCCCATGCTCGATTACCCCCTGTGCCAACTCTCAACCCCGTAGGTAAGCTCTGCAAAAAAATCGATAAAAATCGATAAAATCGATATCGATCGATGACGAAAAGTAGTTTATGACACCCGCCGGGGCCCGAAGTGTATGTGTGCCAAGTTTGGTCCGGATCGTTTCAGAAATGGATTTTTCTATTTGGAACATACGTACATAAAGCCAGATAGACAGACAGACAGACAGACAAACAGACATTCAGCTTTATATATGAGATATGAAGCTACCTTATTCATCAAGAAAGCCATGTCCAGTTGCACACAAATTGATTCCGCTTCGTCCATCCATACGCCTTTTCCCTTCTTTAGTACGAAAAGTAGTCTTAAATGATCTCCAACTGTAAGTGAATTGAATGTGCAGCTTGCTTGAGGACAATATCCGATAGGAGGTCGCCGTGCGCAAATTGCGTTTGAATACTGCTCTCCCAAAACTGTGATTCTGCCTGAACATGTGTGTGGTGATGTGAAAAAAATTAAGATCAAAAGAGTTCTAAACGCTTAAACCGCGGACTATGGTGGGAAAAAATGAAACGCGAGGTTAAAATATTGACAGGCAGTTTAGTACACCTGTAAACTTGTTGAGAACAAAACGAAGGAGAAACTAAGAGCGCCTCAAAACTTGTATTCACATCTGTAAAAAGCCAAAAACAACAAAAGCATTTCTAAATTTTGTGAATGAGGCTCAGTTACATTTCAAACCCTGAGATGTATAAAATATACCATTACACTATTATCTTCTGTGACGTTTACTTCTACAATGCACAGGTTTTACAAACAGAGAACATATGAAATTCTACATCACACTATTGATTTTACAGGCATAACAGAACAGACTTTGCTGCACCAGATATGTTCCTGGAGAAACATGTAGGAAATTGCAAAAAAAGGACTCTTCTGTCATACGAAACACCGCATGACTAGCGCTTACGTCATGTTTGGGTCAAATGGTACAATATCACTCATATCTGTCAACCCCCTTCCGACACCGAAATATTTGCTCAACAATTTTCCGCAGTTTGACCACTAGCATCACACCTACAGTACTGCATTTAAAGCGCACTTTATAATTTTTCAAAGAAAAAAGTTCAGGTTCCATTCAAAATGCGCCACCACGCTTCACTACTTTTAAGGAAGTGCAAATAATGCGTCAATGATGTATTCGAGGTAGCTAGACTCAATCTGTGTTTCGCGCACGAAGATCTATATTTCAGGAGCAATGTACATGAAATGTTTCGAGCATGTCGAAGTGAAGCTAGCACGGCAGTCACAGGAAAGTTGGACATCGATTATGAGGTAAAAAAACAGACAGGATGTCTTTTTACAAGACTTCTGGGTGCAGGCAACAAAAAAATCGCAGAGATATGCATCAATATCAACTCTTCGTTGGAAATCATTATTTAAAACTCCCCAACAAACTCTACGAAATCGTCCTTGCCATTTTCAATTTTTACAACCACTCACTTTATCACCAGCTGCATGGATTGACCAACTAAAGCGCGTTAATTTTTGAGAGAATCGACGTGATTGCTAACCAGAATCCTAGCAAAACATCCTATCATTCGTAAAATCGCAAAGAAATTATGTGAGCTGAAAGTGTCACCACTCTCAAGCTGACGTTTTGGGTGGCATTCCCCACTCAGTGGAGAGCCACTACTATGGTCCCACCGTCTCAACGTAGTGGGGCGGCTTTGATGTCGAGCTGCAAGGTACATTAAATGTATTATGTATTGATAGGCTTTCCAAGCTGTGAAAGAGTTGACATTTCAGTTTCGGCCGGGAGACTAGCTAAGACCGGACATGGCCAGTTCCTCGCCGTCTGTTTTCTAATTGTTGTCCCCGCTCCACACACGGGGTTAGCGCGCCTCGTGGAAATCAACTAAGACACTTGTCTTGTAGGAGAGCAATTTCTTACGCATCAGCAAAAAGAAAGAGGAAAAAACACGATGACAGGGTCCGCAGGGTGTGGATCGGACAAAAAGGACAAGTCTGCCTGGGCGACACGCCATGGAGAGTGTATCATGCTCTGCTCACACTACGCCAAAACAGTCTCCAAATGCCAACCTACGCTCTTCTTGACGCTGCAAGGCACATCGTACCAGTCATCGCTCTGCAAAAAAACTAAGTCCAAGAAGAAGGACAGACTAAATTCAGGAAGAAAGGAGGTTCGGCAGATAAGTGATGGGGCAATCCATTTGTGGTGAAAGGTTCCGTCACGAAACTTGCAGGCGTTAACTTTGTAGTCCACCCACGTATCATTCATCTCACTGATTCGCATGACAAACCTATCAAATCGACATTCATTTTACGAGTAAGACCTTTATGCCGGAAGATCATCAGCTTTTCTAACTACCACTTCCCAGAAACAGCATTTGGCGAATCATAACCAGATGCTTCTATGCAGACATGAAGGATTACGTCAGCAATAAGAAGTCCCTCTACAGGTTTACTGTGAGCTGCTTAAACGCGAAATTTGGTTGCTATCAGAATAGGATTAATGATTGGGAAGTTGGTATAGGAACTCCAGCAAAAACAGACTTTTTGGGCTTCCCTTCGCCGCACGACATTCCTATGGAAATTTTCACTCTTGCAGAAAAAATCGCTGCAAACATGGTCTTCCAAAAGAACGGCTCAGCGGAGATCGACCACATTATGACGCAAAAGTGGAGCTTGCTCAAGGTCCCAGTAGTTTCGCTCTTCTGCAGGGGGCTCCGATGACCGCCCTTCGAGCGCAGGTATGTTTGATCAAAAGCTGGAAATGAAGTTCTGCTGCAATGTCGCAAGCAGTAAAAGAGTCTTTTGAAGCTGGAAGAGTTCATATCAAGTTGACCAGCCATTGGGAATATTTAATGTACCACTATGGCTGGCTTCTGAAAGGACTGCCAGCCGGAGTTTGACTCAGTGACTTCCGAGAGGAACTTTTGGCATTTTAGAAAGGTGCCGCCGCAGCTGCTGACAAAGACGCTGCAGATGGTACAGTAATAACGCTCGTTGTTCAAAACTTTTCAGAAGAGTTCTGCCTCACGTCGTCGCACAATTAGCCTTAGGGTATCCTCGATTTAGATCGTTTTTAACAGCAGAAAATTTGTATTTTATTGTGAGCAATACAATCAAATACAAAAAAACCCGGAATTCCAAAAATTTACAAGCACTTGCAAAGATACAAACAAGATACAAGATACAAACAAAAAATCGGCTTTTATTTTTGTTTCAGGATTTCAATTTTTAATGGAAATCTCTTGTTAAACTCGCTCTTCTGTCAACAATTCAAAATTAAAATGCGGTTCCTTGAGTCAGTTATCAGAATTGATTCTTGTATCACTCTTTAGCAACAAATTTTGGGTTTTGAAATTTTTCACTGTTGCTTTCTTTCAAAATACCTGAGAAAGTGATCATTTTACACTCAAGTTTAAACTTAAAACTGTTGTTTGCTGTTGTTAACTACAAAATGAGATTTTGACTTTTGTTGATCTTTGCTATTTGACCTCAAAGCTTATTTAGTTTGCTTAACATCATTTAATCATAATTTACAATAAAAAAACCAATAAAAATGCACGACATTTTTCTGTAATTGTCTCGTCCGTTCTCCGACGTTAAAAACTAAGAGAGAAGATTTTTAGTAACTAGAGATTTCTTGAAAATTTTAGCTTATGTTATCTTGGGTTTTCAAAATTATTTCCCTGTGACTTGACTTGTTTCCTTTTCTTTGGAAAACTCTTCACCATATAGCTTTGTTTATTTGCATGGTTTTGGGTCCTCCCTGCAGAAGGATTGAACTACTGAGACATCGAGCAAGCTCCACCTTCGGTTGATAAAAGTGTGGCCGATCTCCGCTGAGTCATTCTGTTAGAAGACCATGCTTACAGCAATTTTTTCTCCGTGAGTATAAAATTCCCATAGGAATGTCGTGCGGCGAAGAGAAGCCCAACGAGTTCGCTTTTATTGTGCAGCTCGTATACAACTTCTCAATCCTTTTCTATTCTGATGGCAACCAGAATTTCGCGTTTAGCCTTTCACAACAAATCTGCAAAATGAATTCTTATCGCTGATGTAATCCTTCATAGAATTCTGGTTTGGATTCGCCAATGCTGTTTCTGGGGAGTAGTAGTTGGAAAAGCTGATGGTCATTGACATAAAGATCTTGGTCGTAAAATGGCTGTCGATTTGATAGGATCGTCATGCGCGTTAGTGAGTTGTGTGCACATTTTCGAGCCCTACATATAAACAATTCCAAGATTTTGAAAGTCCTCCAAAATTTTTCATAATTTTACATAAAAAGATTAACAGCAAATACTTTGATTGCAGGCAGAGTCTTGATGTTTAGAGTTTACAGGCAAAATCTGTAAACTCTAAACATCAAGACTTTTTGAAGAAAGTTTAGCATATTTGAAAAGCAGATATGTTATGGGCATCCCGAAGGGATTTCAATAACGTACATTTTTTGCTAAACGCTTTGCTACTCGGTATTTATCTCTGTTCAAAACTCACCTTCTGTTACAGAAGCCGTTCCACATATCATCGCATACATAGTACTCTTTCCCGCTCCATTATGCCCAAGAAGCACGGTCACCTGTTCTTGAAACATGCATTAAACAATTTCGAAATCCCGCCCAATTTTTGGTTTCCTTGTTTTGAGTGCAACTATTTCACTAGTTTTCACTTATTGCAGTACTATGAAACCATTTAGAAGATTTTTCTTGCTCTTTTCCATTCTTACTAACTTTTGTTAAAATACTAAAATACATGTAAATAAATAGTTTCCGCAAATACAGCAGTAAAAACATTAAACACTGTAGCTCTCACTATTTGAGCACAAAAATGTCGGTGCGGTGGTATGCAGCATGTGTATGACGGCGATGGCGGTTTTTTCAGGCCTCCACGAATGTTAAATTACATTTGCCTAAACAGATAGCGCAGTGTAATGCATAGGTGCGATAAGGTGAGAGTGATCGCTCCAGGGTGAAGAAGGTCACAGCGGTCGCAGCCCCTCCGGGTGAAGGGTGTTTCACTTGGTGAAGAAATTATAAAAGTCTACTGGGGGGAGGGGGAAGCCATGGTGTTCTCCCATCATTTTTCCTAGTCGAAGTTTATAATTTTCAATTCCTTGCCATAATCGGTTGTCTTTTTTTTTGAAATGTGAACCGATGTGCTGCTGTATTAGCACACAATTATAATTCTGACCAGCATCTTGTATTTTTTTCCTTTTTTTTAAAACATTTCCCCTTTCCCTTTTTTCATCACCCTGCCTGGTTCTGAAATTACCATAGAAGATATTTATGCGAGAACATTTGTTTCCAAAAGAGTTAGACAATTTTCAAGCATCTGCGAATTTTTTAAAAGAAAAAATTCTTAGTTTCTGAAGATGAAAAGCAACGTCAACAAGGAAGTTGTCTTCAAGACCATCTCGCCCTCCGTTTTCAGAGAATTACACTTTGCCTGGATTTTGCTAAAGTGCCTGGTAAGGGGTGTGGGTAGTGATTACTAGGTATTTATGAGTTTTTAGGATAAAAAAATCCGTAGCTTCTGTAAATAGATAAGTTGTAAAAAAAATGGTCAACTTCGAAACCGCCTTTTCCTCCGCTTTCAGAAATTATGGAGCATGTCTGAGAAGTGTCTAAAAAGTGCCTGGCTGATGGTGCTTAGTGAATACTGTAAATTTTTGAGTTTTTGAAATAACAAATTTATAGCTTTTGTAGATGAAGATTCTGTACGCCAAGATAATCTTTTATAATGAGAGTGCTTAAGTAGACGTCTTTTCACGTTGAAAAAGCCTTTACCTGAGAACCTCCCATTTTAAAAGTCACCCACCTTTCACCACGCACTTTTTTAACGGACTCCAGCTAAAGTATATATTTTCTGAAAGCGGAGGATTACTACGATTACTACGGTATAAGTGCGGGAATTTATCTACCCAGAGAGGCATGCCGCCATATAATTAGCAGGGGACATGAGAGGTCATGAACTGTCAGCAACGCTAATTTGCACCCAGTGTGCACCGAGAACAAGCAAATTTTGCTCACGACAGATACGACATCATCCTACAGTGTGCGAAACCGGGATTTCATTGAAGTTCAAATTCAAAGTTCAGTAGTGAAATTAGGGTAAAAATTTGTATTCAGGGGTAATCTGCCATGCTGGTTCCAAAGATGATGGTGGTTTTGCGTGAAAATGAAACCGAGTTTCGTGAATGAGATCAAAATCAGTGTTCATTGGCGATATTTGGCAAATCAGAATAAAAACTTGGATTTGGGGGTTTCCAAGGGCACTCTATACGAATATGATAACGGTTTAATATAAAACCCTCAAATCCGCTGAAGCAAATGTTTTATCATTTTTCAATTAAGTGATAATTCAGTAGCTGCTCTTCAAGGAAACTAATTGTAGTGTCCAAAATAATTTGATAACATCTTTAACAGATTTCAATGATAGATGGGAATCTTTCACAATCCTTCAAACTTTTTCAGCTTCATTGAATTTTTTCTTACCTTATTTCGCAGTTTATATCATTTTTTTATTTAGTTGTTCTGAAAGTAGTATTCTTTTTCATTTGTTTTCCAGTTTTATCATTGCAGTGAAATTTACGGAAAAATCAAAATTTCAAAAGAAAAAGTCTCCAAAGTTTTCGGCGAAAACATTAGCATATTCGAAAACAGCATCATGGAAAACCCTCAAATGACAGTTTTGAGCTTTTTGCCAGAAACTTTTTGAGAACAAGATTAAAATTAAAAAGGGATTTTGATTTTCACGCAAAACCACTATCATTTGCAACCAGCATGGCAGATTACCCCTAAATACCAATTTTTACCCTAGTTGGACTAATTTCAGTACTAGACTTTGAATTAAAATTCCAATCAAATCCCGGTTTCGTACATTGTAGGATGATGTCGTATCTGTCGTGAGCAGAATCTGCTTGTCTTCGGTGCAAATTGGGTGCAAATTAGCGTTGCTGACAGTTCATGACTTCTCATGTCCCCTGCTAATTACATGGCGGCATGCCTCTCTGGATAGATAAATTCCGTTCCCCCCTACGATATTACTATATATATTACTATGTATTAATAGTATAGTGGTAGTAGAATACGTATATTAGTAGTAATATATATAGTAGTAGTAGTAGTAGTAGTAGTAGTAGTAGTAGTAGTAGTAGTAGTAGTAGTAGTAGTAGTAGTAGTAGTAGTAGTAGTAGTAGTAGTAGTAGTAGTAGTAAGTAGTAGTAGTAGTATATAGTAGTAGTAGTAGTAGTAGTAGTAGTAGTAGTAGTAATAGTAGTATAGTAGTAGTATATAGTAGTACAATACTCAGTAGTAGTATATATCATAGTAGTATATTATATTAGGATTCATAATTAATGCACGTTTTCTATACTTCAACTTTGACCTAAGACAACTCTTTTTTGAGAGGAGATTCCTGGGCGCAATAAAAACTACTGTGACCATCAATTCAATGGCTATACAACAGATACTTTTGCGTGACTATATTTATCATAAGAAAGATTTTCTGCCCTGAAGATTGCCAACAATTTTTTATGAAGCCTCTATTTTGAGAGAGCATAACTTATGTTTAAATGAAGTGGGTTGAATCAGACTTCGCTCATCGTGTAGCCAAGGGTATTTTGGGTAGTGGAGCTAAGCTTAGATAATACAGAAAAATTTTGAAAGAAGATATTGCGAAAGAGTCGAATGCACTCACTTTTTTCTGGCATTTCGGCGGGTTCAAAAATCGGTCATTTTTGGAATAATTTCATTTTTCTCCGCTGGAAAGTGAGAAAACCCTAGCACTTTTCTACCACTAAATGAACTAGGTCTACGCTTGCTAATTAGTGCAAAAGATCTGCAATCGCCTTTTGCTTTAAAGTTTTATATGGCACGGAAGCGCCGCCATAATCATTCAAATTCGCAATTGAATCTCTCAGATAAAAATCCATGGAATATCTTGCTTAAATGTTATCTTGTAGCACAAAGCCTCCTTATCCTTACGCGAATTCTTTGAAATCAATCCAGATATTCCTCATCAATTTAGAGAAAAAGAGTGAAAAGCAAAAATGTTGGGATTTATTCTCTTTTATTTGAACGCCTAGAACTTTGGAACGAAAGGAGATGTACGAAAGCGAAGGGCCACATAAGAAACTAGAAAAAATGCTTTATCAGATACAGTGCTGGCCATAGCTATAAAGCCACCCTAAATCACTGTAATTTGCTCTCTCTTGCTCATAATTGACTGAAAAACCACCATTTTGTGCGCAAACTAACGTCACACCAATTTTATTGATTTTGGCCGAAGAAAAATTAAAAAATTTGAAAAAACGGGTTCCAAAGGCTGGTCACAGCTATAAAGCCACCCTCTCATTTTCAATCAGTACTACGTTTTGTGAACCTCAAATTTTTTGTACATATACAACATCAAAATATGAAACATTTGTTACACTTGGAAGGAGTCGCCTTTCAAAAAGAAGATTCGTACTGCATTTTCTGCTCTAAAATGCATAATAAGTCACATTATTTGCAAAAAAAAAACTGCTTTTTCATTAAATTTTGAAGCACTTGTTTGACTCGGATGAAGGTCCTAGGATTTGTTTGGCCTTTGCAATGAACGATGTGAAAAGTGTTGAACTGAAAATTGCGTAGTCGCTAATCTTGATAAACGAGCCCTCATCTTACCGAGGTATAAGCACGCTTCTGAGTCGCAAAACTCGACTTCTGACGCGCGAAAACTTTTGGCTGGAAGTTGACACCTTGTCTGCATGGCGACGTACTCATGCAGAAGCTGTCAGGTTTTTTCGCAAAGACGAATTTGCCGCACTAAAGTTAGAACGCTTTGTCTGCAGTTCGGTTGTGCGCAGTGTATCTCATAAGACTTCAGATTTCACTGCTTTGAACTCCTCATCAAGTCAAATCTTACTAAACTGTCAGGAATAGTAGGATTCTGAAGTTTTGAGCGGTTTTCCGCTCGATCGAAGTGGTTAGAGTGAGTCATGATCAGACGGAATGCACAACCGAACTGCAGACATTTTAGGAAAAAGGCGTCCAAAGCGGAATCAGAATCCTCAGAGTTGCGATGACGTACAAGCTACGCGCACGAGTCTATCGTTGTACAAGCGACGTGCTGAGCACGCGACAGAGCTTTTCGGGCATTAGAACTCAATTTCTGCGGTTCAAAAACTCGTCTACCTGGAGGTGAGGTTGGAGTTCGTTTATCAATATCAGGGACTAAGCAATGCTGACTCAAGCGCTTTTCGCTGTATTCATTGCAAAGGCTCGGCAAAGCCTAGAACCTTCATCCGAGCCAAACAAGTGCTTCAAAATTCAGTGAAAAAGCAGCTTTTTGCAAATGATGTGACTTATTATGCATTTTAGAGCAAAAAATGCAGTACGAATCTTCTTTTTAAAAGGCGACTCCTTCCAAGTGTAACAAATGTTTCATATTTTGATGTTGTATATGTACAAAAAATTTGAGGTCCACAAAACGCAGTAATGATTGAAAATGAGAGGTGGCTTTATAGCTGTGACCAACCTTCGGAACCCGTTTTTCAAATTTTTCAGTTTTTCTCCCTCCAAAATCCATGAAATTGGAAGCCGTTCTGGTCACTGATATGACGTTAGTCTGCGCACAAAATAGTGGTTTTCAGACAATTATGAGCAAAAGAGAGCAAATTACGGGGATTTTTAGGGTGGCTTTATAGCTATGGCCAGCACTGTAGCATAAAAAGTTTTTTGAGGGAATTGATTACACATCAAATACCAGCTCTTGGAAGAAGAGGTGAGAAAAACGTGCACTAATTATAAATCAACCTAGTATTATATTCATACGATATTACTATATATTACTACGATTACTACGATAACTACGCATAGATTGGTGTTTTGTGAGTTTAGTGAACGATAAAAAAACGGACAAAACTTTCGGAACAACTTAACATATATCGTGTCTAAGACCCGTCCAAAAAAGTGCCTCGGTGAAGGGTGTGCCTCTTATTGGGAATTTTCGATTTTTAACTTTTGCAGATGAACAGATAATACATGGAAATGGTGAACATTGTAACCGTCTCGTCTTCCGCTTTCAGTATATACTTTGGCTGGTCTCGTTAAAAAAAGGGCCGGGTGAAGGGTGGGTGAGACTCCTATAATGGGAGTGCTCGAATAGAGGCTTTTTTACCACTGTAAAAAGACGTTTACTTGAGCACTCCCAGTATAAGAGTCTCACCCCTTTTCACTGGCACTTTTTTCAACGGACTCTAGCTAAAGTATATATTTTCTGAAAGCGGAGGCGGTTCCAATGGTGACCATCCCGGCATACAAGATGTTTATCTACAAAAGTTATAAATATTTTTATGTTAAAAACTCGAGAATCTTCAAAAATCACTAGGCGCATTCTTCAACCAGGCATTTTTTGGACGGATCTCAAACATGCTATATATTTTCTGAAAACGGAGAACGAGGCGGTTTCGATGGTCACTATTTCTTTGTACCAGCTATTCACCTACAAAATTTATGAATTTTTTTTAATGATGAAAACTCGTAAGTGTCCAGAAATTACTAGGCACACCTTTCATTAGGTACTTCTATGCACGGGCTCTGAACAAACTATTTATTCTTTAAAGCCAAAGGGAAACGCTGTTCCACGGAATCTTCCTCGCTGATGTTACTGCTCATCTACAGAATCCACTATTTTTTCCTTCCGGAAGTTCGTGAAAGCCTATAAATCCTCTTCCTTTTTTCCAATACACAAACAATTCTTGTACAAATATCTCCTATGCTTAACCTTACCTCACTGTTGATTTTTTTCTTCGGCTTTTGGCGAAGAGGCTCACCTTAGTCCCGGCTCAGGGGTGAAGGGAGGGTGAGCAAATTTTCACACTATTGCACCTATGGTCTAATGGTTGTCCTGTAAACAACCACTGCTGGCCGCGGAATAGCAGCTTGCCAAAGTCCCATTTTGCGTTCTATTTGTTTGTGATGATCTTAGTAGAGCAACCAAAAAAAATTGCAGTGTGCAGGCCTACAAAGTGACGTTAACGTCATGGACATCTTGCCACCCAATCTCAAGCAGCTAATTTTCTATCGTGCATATGACCGCTTATGTACAAATCTCTAGTACATGCCTGTCCTCATGAGAGGTAAGAAAATTGCATAAGTCCGGCGTGATCTAAATTATCACCTGATATCATGTGGTATCATTAAATAGGAGAAACCGGCAGACTTCAATACATACGGGTCAAGGAGCATAGACGGTCTCAAATAATCGAAAGCGTCTACCCCTTTAGGTGCTTATCGCAGGCAGTGCCATAAAGTTGTTTTAATATGGCTCTTACAGCCCTAACGCGAGAATCCAAGAAAATAGCACGCAAAATGTTGGACGAGTTTTAAATCACTTTAAATGCTCCAAAATTGACCTCAAAGAAGTGTGGATTGACATTAGAAACCAACTGGTCGCGTTCAAACTCTCTGTGGGTTCTGGTCTACGGGTTAGGTCAGATACAAACTGGATACAAAGGCTACACAAATTTCATAACTTATAATAACGGGCTAAGGGTGTTTACGTGTTTTTGTGTGTGTGTGTGTGAGTGTGTCTGTTACGAAATTCATAGAGCAGTTTCCAGCCAACCTTTTGAGCCCAAATTTTGCATAGCGCATGCTACCTTCATGAAAGCCCAATATGCAAAAGCACGAGTAGATTCGTTGAGTGGGTCCCTCAAAAATTGCGCGCCAAACGGATCCACCTGGCTTTTATCCCGCAAAATTGGGTCCGTATCACCACTTTTTGCGAAGTGGTGGATGCGTTTGGTAGTCAAAGGTGCAAGCGATGGAATTTAGCCCGAAAAGTGGTCAAAAGTTTACTACATAACGAAAACGGCGCCAAAAAGAATTGGCTGCGTAAATGGTCAATTTGCTAAGGTTCTACTCAAGCATTTAAGAAAATTTTTGTACGGAGATGTAAAGCACGGTCACTATTGCCTTTATGGCGAACTACCAAGCCATGACAAGTTCAGAAACCTATTCAAATTTGCGTTTGTCTTTCTGCGAAAAGTTTCACCCACACGAAATCACCGATCTCACGTGAAAAAGCTTCCTAAATGAAGAGTTGTTTACATTTTATTCGTGGTAGTCGGCATAGCGCGGTGAGTTTCAGTGCCACGATTTTACGAGAATGAGTAAGGCACATAGATAGTAGAGCCAGTGCGAGCCTCTGCGAAGCAGAGGTGGCGCACTGGTGACTTATAATAACGGGCTAAGGGTTGTTTACGTCTTTTTGTCTGTGTGTATGTGTGTCTGTCCGTCACGAAATTCGTAGAGCATGTTGCAGTCAATATCCTGAGCCCAAATCTTGCATGGCGTATGCTACCAGCATGAAAGTCCACTATGCAAAAGCATGAGCGGATCCGTTGAATGGATCCCTCAAAAATTGCGTTTCAAACGGATCCACTTAACTTCTGGCCAGCAAAACTGTGTATGTAGCACCACTTTTTGCAAAGCCATGAGTACGTTTGACAAGCTAATGTGCAAGCCATGGACTTTAGTCCAAAAAAGTGAACAAAAGTTCATTACTTTACGAATGGGGCGCCAAAAAGAATTGATTGCGTATACTTTAATTTGCCAAGAGTTTACCCGATCATTTGTGAAAATTTTTGCACGGAGATGTGGCCCACGGTGATCACTGCCCTCAAGGCGACTACCAAGCCATGAAAAGTCCAAAAACCGATTTAAATTTGCATTTGTTCTTCTGGGAAAAGTTTCATTCACGGGAAACTACCGATCTCACATGAAAAAGTTTTAAAAATGAGTAGTTGTTTACGAATCATTCACGATAGTCTGCATAGCGCGGTGAGTTTCAATGTCACTATTGCGGGAATGAGTAAGGCATAAGATAGAGAGACCAGTGCGAGCCTCTGCGAAGCAGAGGTGGCGCACTGGTAACTTATAATAACGGGCTAAGGTTGTTTACGTTTTTTTTTGTGTGTGTGTGTCTGTCTGTCCGTTACGAAATTCGAGGAGCGTGTTCCAGCCAGCGTCCTGATCCCAAATTTTACATGGCGCATGCGAGCAGCGTGGAAGTCCACTATGCGAAAGCACGAGCGGATCCGGTGAGTGGATCCCTTAAAAATCGCGCGTCAAACGGATCCACTTCGCTTCTGGGCAGCAAAATTGGTCCTGTACCATCACTTTTTGCGAAGTCGTGGATATGTTTGACAAGCTAATGTGGAAGCCATGGACTCTAGCCCAGAAAATTGAACTAAAGTTGATTACTTTACGAAGATGGCGCCAAAAAGAATTAGTTGCAAAAATGTTCAACTTACCAAAAATATAATTGATCATTTGAGGAGATTTTTGCACAGAGATGTAGCCCACGATGATTATTGTACTTATGGCGACTACCACGCCATAAGAAACCCAAAAACCGATTCAAATTTACATCTATTCTTCCGGGAGAATTTCATCCACGCGCAAATACCGACCTCACACGAAAAAGCTTTAGGAATGAGTAGTTGTTTACAAATTATCCGTGATAGCCTGCATAACGCGGTGAGTTTCAGTGCTATTACTATGTGCAAATGAGTAAGGCATAGAGAAAGTAGGGCCAGTGTGTGCCTCTGCGAAGCAGAGGTGACGCACTGGTATATTAATATCGGCGCTAATTACAGGTAGTATGAAATTCCAAGTACGACTTTCGGTGAATCTTGGCATATTCAAAGTATCCTTTGTAAAATGTCTAAGCCTTCACCAAGATTGGTATGACGTTTACTAGGCTAACGTTTCGGCCAACTCGCCTTCATCAGAGCTTGTAATAAGTGAGTAACATATGAGATTTACTCACCGAGACGCCTTATCATCTTGCAGGAATAAGACAAAAAGTTGCACGAAACGACACCTAGGTTGAACAGCTCATCTTCTTGAACTTGAGGTCGAGACCACCCAACACCGAGTGGCATGCAATGACTGAGTGAGTTAGGGTTCCTGACTTGGAGGTAACAGGTCAAACCCGCATAAGTCAAGAAACGGCGCGAGCTCATTAGTTATGGCGATGCACTCGTCTTTTCTGTTCATTTGCGGATTTCTATTCGAAATCCAGCAGGTCTTTAATGTTTTGCGTGCCGCAACCTCTGGTCTAGATAGAGTTGACACACACACACATATCGTTTTCTGTGTTGTGGTGCTGCAGCTTACGATGCGTGCCTAGGGGTGTTGAGAGACTTGATTTGCGCAATCCGGTGTTCTTTTATCCGCAGGCACAGTGGTCTTCCCGTTTCTCCTATGTACTCAACCCCGCATAACTTGCATGTAATCAGGTATATCACACCAGAGCACATGCAATCCCCAGACTTGTTGGTAGTGCAGATGATGCAGTCTCTTCTTTCACAGGTTCTGTCGTACGCTCTGTTGCGAACCAAACCTTGCCTGTGATTAGGAAAAGGAACTTCGACTACTCGTAGCGAGTTCTGCAAGCCTGATTTACGCACGCACGCTCTAATTTCGCTACTAAACCCATCCGATATAAAGGGAATGCAGAATGATACCTTATCCTTTTCTTCAGGGGAATTACCAAGCGGCCTGCCACTGCAGCGTACTCTTGCGCTCTTACATGGAGAGTATCCATTTGCCTGCGCTATCTGAATAGCCTTCTAAACCGCCGCAACTTTGAGATGGCTATCCGATAACGCTTTTGCAGTTCGCAACATGTTTCTATTAACGCTTTGCTTTGTGCGTACTGGATGCGCATAGGAGTGTTGTATGAGCATGTTCTTACTGCTTGGTTTTCTGTACCAGTTCTTACACTCCCCTTAGCTCAGATGTAATTAAATATTTAAAAATGGAAGCCAGCCGTTTTTTGGTTTTTCCCTGGTTGAACCTTATATCAGCTGATTGACTGTTGAGTAGGTCGAAACAGGTACCCATTTCTGCCTGGGTCGAACACACGATGAGGCAGTCATCGATGTAACGGGAATAGAGAGTAGGTGTGCGGCATAAAACTGGACGTTCTACTTTCGACATGAAGGTAACAGCCAACACCGGTGCTAAGCGTTGTCCCATGGCAAGCCCCTGATCTGCCGGTAGTACTGCCCGGACCAACGAGTTGAGACAGCCTTTGAGTAGCGTCATAAACTGCTGGATCGTGAAACCGTACAAGCTTATACTTGCGGCGTTTTCGCTCAACAGCTCAAATACTGCTTGTAACGCGGCGGAGTTAGACACATTAGTGTAAAGAGAAGTAACATCAAAGGATTCAACGATTTCGCCCGAAATGAAATGCAAATTCCGTAGATGGTCCAGTAGAGCACTTGTACTAGTCAATGCGCTGGGACATACTGCAATAACTGTGTGAGGATAAGGTTAAGAAGCCGAGCGATCCTGTCCGTAGGACCTCCGACGTTGTTTATGATGGGTCGAACGTTGAAGTTCCAATGGGTCTCTAGAAAATAGCCTCAGGGGATGTCTTATGTGTTTTCATGAGGACATAGATGACAGGACACACTGGTAGATCAGACTTCAAGCGTGATTTAGGTGTCGTTTCGTGCAACATTTTGTCTTTTTTCTGCAAGATGATAAGGCGTTTGGGTGAATAGATATCATATGTTACTCACTTATTACAGGCTCTGACGAAGGCGAGCTGGCCGAAACGTTAGCCTAATAAATGTCATACCAATCTTGATGGAGGCTTTAACATTTTACAGGTAGTATGCTTGCGTTTCTTCTAAATAGGCTATCGAAGTAAGCATCGACTTGTACTGACTCGCTGTTACCATTCCATAGCTACTTTAGGTTTGAACTGTATGCTTGTGGAGAGACTAATTCATTGTGATGACGAAGAAAATTCAAGGGCAGATTAACAGACATCGAGTACGGGATAGGATGATATCAAAATACTTGTCATTTGTGAAGTTTCAGGCCCCGTGTCTAAGGGCAGATACTGGCAATGCAATGATTTGAGAGGGAATTCTCGCAATATCTAGGTCAAATTATATCATACTAGTAGAAAATTCTAAAATTTTTCGAAAAAAGAGGGCCGCTCGGTCCTTGCGGAAGACCGCACCACCCATACGTACCTTCCGCTAAAGGAAAAAGTACCCCAAACTCGGGTAATCAAAGCATCGATGACACCCCTGCCACACAGAGTCTCACTTTGCTTGGCGTACACCCGAAACTGCTCAAAAAGAGTCCGAGCGCCTGCTGAAAGTTTTCCAGCGCTCGCTGAAAGAGATTAATCGACAAGCGCTTGCAGAAAATTTGTTTTGCTCCCTGCTGGCAGAACATGTGACGGTAAAGGAAGTACCGCTCGCTGAGAGTTTGGTCACGTTCCAAAATTTTGCCGGCCGCTTGCAGAAAAGCGCGAGTTTGCGGACCGCCCGCCCCTGACAATTATCTGAGTGTGTCTGCCTATCCTCATACTCAGATAATCGCCGGGGGCAGGCGGTCCGCAAACTCGCGCTTTTCTGCAGGCGGTCAGCAGGATTTCGGGGCGTGGCCAAATCTTCAGCGGGCGGTATTTGCGTTTTCTGCAAGCGGGCATCAATACAAAACTTTCTGCAAGCGCTCGTCAAACAATCTCTTTCAGCGAGCGCTGGCCAAACTTTCAGCAGACGCTCAGACTCTTTTTACGCAGTTTCGGGCGTACGCCGAGAAAAGATGAGACTCTATGTGGCAGAGGTGCCATCGATGGTTTTATTACCCAAGTTTGGGGTACTTTCTTTCAGCGGAAAGTACCTGAGGGCTGTGCGGTCCTTCAAAAAGGACCGTGCGGCTCTCAATAATTTTGCATGTTCTCACGGAAAATCCGCGAGAATGCGGCCACTGTGCCGCAATTTATGTATAGAAAAACCGCGGTAGATCTTCGAGCGTTCGTCTAAAAATTGGCCAAAATTATTCCAAATTTCTGCAAGCGGACCACAAAAAATCAGCGAACTATTTTTCCGGTGCCCGCTTGCTCAAAATTCGCATGGCCGCTTGCCCCCGGCGATTATCTGAGTAAGCACCCCAAGCTCTCAGATAATCGCCTGGGACAAGCGCCTATGCGATTTATGAGCAGGCGGGCACCGAAAAAAAAATAGTTCGCAGATTTCTTGCGGTCCGCTTGCGGATATTTGGTAGAATGGGTGAAAATTTGGACGAATGTTTGGAGAACAATTGCGGCTTTTTCGAAGATCACCTGCGGCGCAGTAGCCGCATTCTCGTGGACTTTTCGCGAAAATAGGGAAACTCAATGACGGCCGCACGGTCCTTTGTGAAGGACCGCACAGCCTGTAGGTACTTTTCGCTGGGAGAAAGTACCTTAAACTCTGACGGTCCAACCATCAATGGCACTTTTGAAAGGTAGAGTGTTACTTTTGCTCGGTTTACGCCCGAACCTACGTGAAAAGTCCGAGCGCCTGCTGAATTTGGCCAGCGCTCGCTGAAAAAGATTATTTGACGAGCGCAGAAAACAGAAAATTTTGTATAGATGCGCGCTGGCAAAACATGAAAGACTGCTCGCTGAAAGTTTGGCCACACCCCGAAATCTTGCTGACCGTTTGCAGAAAAGCGCGAGTTTGCGGACCGCCTGCTCCCGACGATTATCTGAGCTCGGGCGATTAAATCATCGATGACGCGTCTGCCATATAGAGTCTTACCTTTGCTCGAAGCCAAAAACGACATGAAAAGAGTCCGAGCTTTTGCATAAAGTTTGGCCGACGGTCGCTGAAAGAAATTATGACGAGCGCTTGTAGAATCTGTATTGCTGCCCGCTGGCAGAACTTGCGATAATAAAGAAAATACTTGCTGAAGGCTTGAAGGCAGAGCAGTATAAAACTCGTCCACCATCTAAAGAAAGAATCCCCGGGAATCGGGGTTTTGGGGACTTCTGGAGGATTTCAATGTCATAACTGTAATCAGGGGCACGGAAAGGCTCCAGAATGACAAAAACATCGAAGGCGAAATATTATGGGTGTACGCTGCCTTTAACCACATTCTAAAATTCTGCCGACCGCTTGCAGAAAAGCGCGAGTTTGCGGGACGACTGGGTCGTGAGATTACCGAGCGCTATCTCTCAGCCGATACCGTTTTTTTTTTCGCCGAAGGTGAGAAAGAATTCCTTCCTTAGTGCAAGCACTTAGATCAAGTGTGGATGATGTTTGGTGAAGAAACTGGCCTCAACGAAAAGTTTTCAGTAGAACAAACTTAACAATCTATAATGCCCTTATTTTGCAGCCTTGTGAAGACCCATATCCAAGCCTGACATGAGCTCCCTGTTGGCCTCGTTCGGCCGATTATAAGCTGTATAATTGGTGCAACCGATAGGATATCCGGCTCTGTAGAATTATCATCTAATTTTTCATTAAAACAACGGCCTATTTGACGAATACCAGACATCCTCTTGATCGACGGCACCATGTTCATTTCGACCAGAGCTGTGCCGTAAAGTCATTTAATGTAACGTCACTCTACACCAACATGTCTAACGGTAACGCTCTTAAAGCGCTTTCTGAGCAGTTTGACGCACAGATAATACCATCTCGATGTATGGGCTCAGAAAAGCGCGTACAATGATTCTCCAAGAAATATCTCAACTATGATATTTTCAAAAGCACGTGAGACCGGTGCTTTCGTGAGTACATACTACTCACGGTTAAGAGAGTTGGCGATGGGCCAAAGATTAGCACCTACGTTAGCCGTCTGATTATAAAGACCGGTGCTATCACGTTGCCCACTTATGTACTGTCGATATATTGATGTTTGTTGAATTACAACATCAACACAGTCTGAAGTGGACGAGTGCTTTAAAACTCCAAAACAACTGATACGGTACAAAAGTTTTACTGAAAAGTTTCTTGAAACGGTTGGCTTCCGTATTTAAACACCCAGCTAATGTCAAATAACGGTACGATACGAGTAAAATGATATGCTAAAGAGTGCTATAAGAATATCATCTTACACGCGAAATTAGCACATCCGTTGGCCCCAAAACGAGCAGTGCTGCGAAACATGTATAAAACGGCACAGGAATCTGCAGGAGATGAATGACAACAGTTCCTCGAACTGGCAAATGAGATAGCAGCTTCCAGTGTCTACCTCTTATCAAAGACTGGGAGTATTTGGCTCCCGTAGTCATGGATAGTATCCCGTAGTCATTGATAGTAGACTTCCCTACGTCATCGATGTCTGAAGTTCGGAGCGAAAAAGGGGGTCTACCAAGCCTAAAATTTGCTCCGAAAGTGGGCCGAATCTTACGGTAGGGCCGAATGCCGCCCACACAGCAATATCGATTTGCAGGTAGAGGGCGTATAGCGCACACATCATGAGTGCAGGGACCCGTAACAACTTTGCGTCTCTACTTTGCATCCATCTCGTAATCGCCCGAGCCCACCGTAAGATTTGGCCCACTTTCGGAGCAAATTTTAGGCTTGGTAGACCCCCTTTTTCGCTCCGAACTTCAGACATCGATTAGGTAGGGGGGTTTACTGTTACATGACTACGGGAGCTAGATACCCCCAGTTTGGTGGGACACTGCCTTTAAGAGCTGAACATCACAAAAACACCGCAAGTAATGATGATAGCCGAGCTCGTCTCGACTCCCGTTATGTCTATCGTTTATCTTCGATAAGGTAAGGCACACTTTCCAGAATTGCATGATACAAGCCTTTGGAACGAGTGTCATTTTATAGGCATCCCCCAAAACAACAATGCGATTTGTCCTTACGAAAAGATGGGAGACTGTACCAAGTTTGGCATTGTCTACGAAATTGAACGTTCATAATGTCTCGCAACCTACATGGTGAAAACAGAGCTCGGCACAGGTGGCTTGCAAAGCATTTCAACCGCAATAAATCATGCACTTCTCATTTCTAAATAGGTGCAAAGTATCATTCGATAGAGCAAAGCAAGCTCTACAAGATGACTATCTTGCTTTTGCAACAGGTCTCACCACTTCGAGTTTCAAGCCAAAAACTAAAAAGATTCAACTGCCTGGAAAATCAAGAAAAATCGTAACTTTGTCCAAAAAAATCCTACAAAAATTCTAACATGCTCACGTAAACACTGTCTACACAAGACATCTATATACGCCGTTGCTGTATTTCTTCCTCTATCAAAAATCAAGAAAACGGAAATTTTCGTGCATTTGCCAAAGTGATGCTGTGCCGTTCCCACACAGGTAGTTGTATATCACAAGCCTGTAGAAGTACAGACTTAAATTAGCTTTCTACAAGCTTTAGTTTTCGAGGAATACCAAATATAGCTTTCCCTAGTTAGGTGGTCCAAGCGAAAATTCAAATTTCTCGAAAACTAAAGTTTGTAGAGAGCTGAAAATTTGAGTCTGTACTTCTACAGGTTTGTGGTATACAACTACCTGTGTGGGAACGGCACAGCATCACTTTGGCAAATGCACGAAAATTTCCGTTTTATTTCTGATAGAGGAAGAAATACAGCAACGGCGTATATAGATGTTTTGTGTAGACAGTGTTTACGTGAGCATGTTAGAATTTTTGTAGGATTTTTATGAACTGAGTTACGATTTTTTTTCGATTTTTCGGGCTGCTGAGTCTTTTTAGTTTTTCACTCGAAACTCGAGGTGGATGAGAGCTGTTGCAAAAGCGAGATAGCCGTCTTGTAAAACTTGCTTTGCTCTATCGAATAGTACTTTGCAACCTATCTAGAAGTGAGAAGTGTATGACTTATCGCGGTTGAAACTCAAAACGGGCATTAATTTTAATTTCCGGACAACCTAATAATTCCCATTCTTCACATAATTTTTCAAATTTTTACATGAAAGTAATCTACATCTAATATAAAACAGCTTTGTACCTCTCCAAACCCTCTCCTCCCCGCCTAGTTATAGCCCTCCAAATTATCTGGATGGCAGCGGCAGAGGTGCTCCAAGCTCGCGGTGGTGCGCGGCGGACGTGCCGCCAACCCGGAATACAAACAATCACTAGTTCTTATTGCCTATTTTCTATCGATTGTATTCTATTTCATTCTTTTTATTTTCATGTTTGATTTGTTCGTTAGCGTGCCAAGGGAGATGTCGTACTTTTGTGCCAAGTCAAGGGGGACTTCTTTTTTGCATTTTCAACTAGCCACCTCGTGCCGAGCCCTGAGTGGAAACCATCAAATCAGCTTGCGAGTCAATGAACAATTGTCTAGTGTACAGTAAAGCATGTCAAGTCCGTTCAGGAAGGCAGATTAACACAGCAATGACTTCAGTATCAAATGCATTATCCTAGGTCACGAGTGGAAGATTGCTGCTCGCAAAGCGCTCAAAGCGGCATGAAATCTTTTTCGTGGACCTAACCTAAACAAAACAGAACGAACAGCTCTCCATCACGAGTGACTTGATGCCATTTCTGTCATATTGTCACTTGTAGATAACATAACCACTACTACCTAAGCTGTCCATAATGGTCATTCCTGATTTATTGCCACCAGTAGACTTCAGAAACTGATGTTTGGTCGGTGGAGATCTTGATACGCTGCTCACAATAGATTATCTCGGCGTGTTTGTTTTTAGGAATCGAACTGAGCTAGTTGAGAACAGAGATTTGATTGCACAGGTTTAGCAACAAGTGTGAGGCTTCCTTCCAGGTTTTAAAAAAGACATTTTTGCTACAATGATTAATGTTTGCGCTATCTTACTTCATTTAGAAGTAAGTTATGGTTTCTCAAAAGAAAGGTTTTTTTAAACAAATAGATGGCAATGTTCGAGCTAATAAAATTTTTTGGTGAAGCTATTTCAACACAATACACACTGGATTGGAAAAGACTGCTGATGACAATTTTTATGCACACGAAAGAGTATTTGTGCAAAAAGTTTTACTGGTACAAATTCAAATTCAAGGCTGCATTAATTTTGTTTCAACCTAATATTAGGTTGTCCCATAAGTCTTTTCATTTTTGAATTTTCGCTATAATAAGTCACACACTTCTCACTCTAATTAGACATCAGGATACCATTCGATAGAGCAAAGCAAGCTCTACAAGATGGCGTTCATGCTTTTGCACAAGCTTCGGTCCATCTCGAGTTTCAAACCAAAATCCAAAAAGTTTCGGATGCCCAGAAAATCGAAAAAATTTTGTATCTTCGTTCAAAAAAATCCTACAGATCTCTAACTAGCTCACGCATATACATTTCATATCAGACATTCATATGTGCTGTTGCTGTATTTTTTCATCAGCTAGAAATCAAGAAACCGAAAATTTCCATGTTTTTGCCAAAGTGATGCTGTGCCGTTCTAACACTAACAGTTGTATATTCTTCGCTCGGGTCTCTCGCGTTTAAATCAACATATCTCGGAAACCAGAGCATATAGAGAGCCAAAAATCTACAGTAGTACTTCTAAGGGCTTCTAGTATACAACTGTTAGTGTTAGAACGGCACAGCATCACTTTGGTAAAAACATGAAAATTTTCGGTTTCTTGATTTCTAGCTGATGAAAAAATACAGCAACAGCACATATGAATGTCTGATATGGAATGTATATGCGTGAGCTATTAGGGTGATCCAAAAGTAATGGGGCACCTTGATTTTTTTTACATTCTTCAAGATTTCTTTCTGATTAGCTATAAATGCCCAGGATTTTTAACGCCTTTGTATAAAGTGACCTTCGCAGGTTATCTTGACAGCACCTTGCAGCACCTCTCCGACATTTCTTCGAGTGGCGCTTCAAAGAAGTCAGACAGACTTTTTTAAACGCCATCCGAATTTGGGCTGCTGCATCTGATAGTCCCTCGACATATGGCATACCATTCGAAAGAGCTTTCCAAGCTCTTTTTAATGATTGCTTGAATATCCAAAAATTGCCCATTATTTTATACAAAAAAAGGCACTTTGTTCGAAAAAGCGCGGTGTTTGGCGCAGATTTTCAGACTAAAATTCATGTTTTGGACCACAATCTTTTGAAAATGAGAAAAGTCAAGTAATTTGCATATGCATGGATAGAGCGTAAAAAGCACTACCAGAAAGCAGCTGCTAAATTTGGGCTTATTTGATTATCTTGATGAAAGAATAAGTAATATGTCTCCTGATACTAAATGCTATATCTTCTGTTCTAAAGCCTTGGGACCACCGTGCTAATGTGGATTTGGTGACAGTCCCCTAACCCATTACTGCGCACATATTTTTGGTAGGCTCACTTGTTTTACTGCGGCGCTACTGCTCAAAGTTCAAAATTACTTGAAGTGGTGAGCTTTAATTTTTAGGACATATAAAAATAACGCCACGTGACAGTGCCCAACAATAGACCTCGATCAGAAGGTTTTGTTATGTACTAACATCTGCCAGAACTTGGACTTCCAATTAGCTTTTCTATTTGAGAAAACTGCATTTATTCTCTAGCTGCCCCATTACTTTTGGATCACCCTAATAGTTAGAGGTCTGTAGGATTTTTTGAACGAAGATACAAAAATTTTTCGGTTTTCTGGGCATCCGAAACTTTTTGGATTTTGGTTTGAAACTCGAGATGGACCGAAGCTTGTGCAAAAGCATGAACGCCATCTTGTAGAGCTTGCTTTGCTCTATCGAATGGTATCCTGATGTCTAATTAGAGTGAGAAGTGTGTGACTTATTATAGCGAAAATTCAAAAATGAAAAGACTTATGGGACAACCTAATAGTTTAACCGACCTCTCAAAAAACGACCAAAATGTCGTTAAATTTTCAAAATGGTGTATCGAGTCTTTTGAGCAGTCCAAGTAACGTATGGATAAAGCAAACTCATAAGACATAAACAATTTTCTGTCTTCCCCAAGTCCTGTCATAAATTACTCATGAATTTTTTTTTAGATCAAAAGCATCGCATCTTAGCAAGTTTCTCTTATACCCGGACACGTCAAACACCAATAATTAGAGCTTGAAACTACTTGAATCAGGTTATGAATCAAGATTGATTTGACAAAGCAAGCGTTTAAGGGTTCGAAATATCGAATCTCGTGTTTTGTAGTAGTTGCCTGCGACGAGCTTGAAAGTTATGGCAAAGTATCCCCAAAGACTCCACGAGTCGGGAACAGAAAAGACTTTAGAATGACAAGAGAGAAAGCTGCACCAAATGCCACCTAAGTTGCTTGCCGGTTGATGTTTTATGAGGTCTGACATGAACAAGTACTGAAATTGGTAGCGTCAAATGAAATTCTGTCACATAGTTATGACGAGCTATGTGAAGGATGAAAAAATGCATTGTATCCGGTAAGGTTTGCCATATCCATGCGTTACTTGAACTGCCTATAGAGATGTTACAAAATTCATAAAAACAGCGAAACTTAACCATAGCAAAACCATGGCTTATAGTCTTTGGGTTGTGGGTTGTTCATTCTCTGAGAGCACGTCGGCCAAACTAAAATAATGAAACACTTATTTGAAAGAAAGTAAGCCAGCATAGTAGGTTCCAAAAATTGTTTGTGCTGCGGAAATTTACGCTCATTTGAAAGTTGAGAATACTTCCAGAGCATAATAAACTTTAAAATTGAAAGGGACTTTGTACAAACACAAATTTTTGTCCACTGGTTTTCTGCCATTGCTAATCGCGACGAAAAATAAGACATTCTTCACATAGTATTTACGGCAATAAGTGAAGTTTATCTGTTTGCAACGGAGTTCAGCACTAGCGAATGCGTTTGTAAGCGTGCGCATTATGCAGCGCTTATAATGAGGCGATTTGTTCAATTTTTTTTTATAAAAGTTGAAATAAAGTCACAGCATATAAAAGAACTTGGTCATTCAAAAAATATGCGTATAAGACTCCTCGAAAGTTTACAACATAACAATTATGCGAATGAACGCAAAAGTGAATGACGTAGTCAAATTGCACGAATACAAATTGAGCAAGTTAGCTAAGCGTTTGATATGCTCGTAGTAAGTGCAAGGGGTAATTCGCGCATTCTCTACAGGTGTATGCGGTTAGCAAGCGACAACGCGATAAACGGTGGCCAAACCGCCCATTCGCGGCGATCAGATATCTGAAAACGTCGCCTGAGGTATACCTCCTTAAGAAAAAGTTTGAAGTAGAAATGGAAACTGCTTTGACTAGTATATGTTCCAGCTCTACACAAGTACTGCATTTGCGAACTCAAAAAGATTTTCAAGAACAAGGCTGAAGTTTTTGCATTTTGCTCGTTTTCAATATCCTTCAAAGATACAGTCACCAGTAGTTATCGTGGCAAATTAATATGGTAATACCTGTCCACTGTAAGCCTTCATGTTAACTTTATTCACAGCCAACTCTCCGGTGTTTTCCCATACTTTACTCACAGAATCTACTAGTAGGGCTGGTTCAACTGCTTTTGTCGACTTTTCGTGCCATGATTCATGATAGGATTCGATATTATCGGAAGTCTTAACATTCGTTGGTGCTGAAGATAGTTGCAAAAAAACTTACATATACTCACTGTTTTCACATTTGCAAAAAACGCGCGATAACAGAGGGGAATAGGTGCATGCAACATATAATCCAGAAGCACTGCCGATATGATATATATAGCTATATCAAAAACCATGAACATCAGTGATGTTCCCACATTAATAATATCACCGTAAGCAAATAAATTGGCAAAAATATTTTCTACTCCTAAAGCAGTAGTAATACGGATCATAATGACAAATGCTTTAATTAGTTAGGAAAAGTTTTCATCCTTGTGTTGTGTTTACTGTCATTGCTAGTTTGGATACATCAATAGTTACGACTAATGTTTCTGATACTTACTGATATTACTTATATATGTTTTTGATATATTTTCTTACTCAGTCTTGCACTGCACTAATCAAAATTGGAGCAAAATCACTGTTTTTTTTTACATTTTATACTTGATAGAGCATTATTTTCTTCACATTTTTTTGTTTCAGTAGAAGAAAAGCAAAGAAAATAAAATATTCATTTGCATTTGATCTTCATTATAGGAGAAAGAATTACTAAAAACACCTTAAACCTTAGAAAATATCAGGCACTTTTATACAGCTCTAAATAGTCTACGAGGCTTTTAGAGTTCGTTTCTTATAGTTATGAAGAGCTTGAAACGCATTTCGAGCATTAGAATTTGCAAGGAAAAAAAGCTTATGACAAATTCCAAACTTATTGCGAGGGACCAGCAGCAAAGCTGCAGAACAGCTTTGAAGAAAAATTTTAGTAAGTACACGACCTCAGATGTATGCGAAGGAAAACAAAAGCTCAAAAAAGTGCTAAAAGAAGCGAAAACATGTACTGCTGCAGCACTAGTACAGACAAGAAGTAACCTCGACTTATTTGCAGAACTTCATACCAACCCTTTCGCAACCCATTCCTAAAAAACGAAAATTTTCAGAGGGATAAGAGATGGAAGATCATCGACCGGATGGGCAGCGTGTTTGTAAAACTTGAAACTCAACGGATAAATCAACTGTAAACTTGCACGCAAAACTTCTGGCAACCACCTACTGTCAGTACAAAGATTGTGGATGTCAGCGATATATAGACATGCAAAGATAATTACATCTGTGCTGTCATTCGCACATTACGTAAATGCAGGTCGTTTACGTATTCGGACAATGACCTAAAATGCGATGGTTGTTTGGCTTTCTGAAGCGTTAAAAGTGGAAGCTGCCTCAACCAAAAATAAAAAGACTATGGAAAAATGTAAACTGAAAAACTGACAAAAAATTGATGAAAACCAGAGAAAACCAGTGCAGTAAGTTCTGAACTTACATTTGGCTGCATTTGAATCGCAGTCTTTTGTTTTAGGACCGATAAAACCAGCAAATTAATTTATCCTTCTCTTATCTAGCCCATGCAAATAGATTTTAAATTTACTTTTGCCAGAACAGATTTTCTAAGAAAATTTTTGACACATTCTTTTGAGGTTTGGAAGGATAAAAACGCATTTGAGAAAAGGTCTGGTATTTGCACGTGTGTGCACTTCTTTTTAGAATTTAAATTTTTCCTTCGCCCCTCAAAAATGAGAAAACTTCAGTTGAGCTTTCGCATCTTTTGATAATGAAAGCAGAGTTTTGCACTGATTCGATTATACCTATGCCTCCCTCATGCTTCCTTCTTTCTTCATGCTTCTTGATTCATAGCAAGCCTTTGAAACCAATCGCACAACGATGAATACCACAAATAACTTACAAGCAGGCACACATTTTTAAAGCCTTTTTATGTAGGATTGGTGGTTTGGGAATGAAAGACTTTTTTGCAGAAGAAAAAATTCGAACTTGTTTAAATTACTAAATTTCTTTTGTTTTAGTAGTTGCACGAAGGTAATATTATTGCGAGCTACACCTTTATAGATATACTAATCGAACAAAACCATAACTTTGCAAGAAGTTTGGATACAGACCCAGCTCTGAACACCACAAATAAATTATAAGCAAACACACACTTCTAGACCCTTTTTATGTACTTAGCACCGGTAATTTCGGGGATATAAGACTTCCTTGCAGAAGATCAAATTCAAACTTGGATAAGTTAGTTACTGAATTCCTTTTGTTTTAAAAGTTGCTCAAAGGCAATAATCATTGTGAGCTACGCTTTCATAGTTTGAAGATTTACTAATCGAACAAAACCATAACTTTGCAGAAAGTTTGGATAGACCCAGTTTTGCGAGATGAAAGCCGCATGAACCCGTGTGACGTGCATTTTTGGAAGGATCTTCGTATTTGGCCGGCTTATCGTAGTGTGTGTTTTATGTACATGCTGGTAGGGTGTGTTATGTAAAAACTTGGCTCGAGAGCCTGTTTGCTAGTTGCTCACGAATTTCGTGAGAGACATAAGGACAAAAAGACAGACATTGGCGCTTTGCTATAAGTCATGATAATATAGAATGAATGTTTAGAATCAATCTAACGAGTGCATCGATGCAAGTGCGCTGCTGTGCAAATTTTTTTATAAATGACACTAGTTGACAAACCCGGCTTTGCCCGGGCCTGTCAATAATATATTTGTAATCAGCATGCTCGATTACCCCCTGTGCCAACTCCCAGCCTTGTAGCTCAAATTTTGCAAAAAATCGATAAAATCGATATCGATCGATAACGAAAAGTAGCCTATGACACGCTCCCTGCTCCGAAGTATATGTGTGCCAAGTTTGGTACAAATCGGTTCAGAAATAAAAATTTCTATTCCGCACATACGTACAGACAGACATACAGACAGACAGACATCCAGCTTTATATATAAGATTCAAAATCTGGAATGATACTCACGAAAGTCCCCGCGAAATGGGCTTTTCGTGCGAATAAAATGGACTTAGTCCATGCGGTGCGATAAGATACCGCATTCGCGAATCCATTCATTCTATACAAAACTTCTTCAGCAAACCTTTCTTTGACTTGTCTCAACCTGTTCACTCACTCTTGCAAACTCATTTTCACCAAGTGGTCGATATTTGACTGGACTTTCCTAATATTACAATACCAGTCACGTAAATTTTTTATTTTTTCCCACTTCGTTGCACCTCACAAAATGACATTTATTATCGATGGCTATGCTCTAAATTACCTTCAAGAATAATATTCGGACCTTCGCTTCCCGAAACTTCTACAGATCTGCATTAAATCAAATTCGTACGAGGAGCTATCTGCAGAACGCAAAGTTTGGCTAGACTTGCACTGCAATCTGTGAATCAAAATGCTTATCTTATAGAAAGCCTTGTACTACACTACAACCCAAAGGGTTTTTAAGTAGGAAAAACTACGAATCTGCAAGAAATAACTTTGCAAATTTCCTGCTTTAGCTTTTCTTTGTCTCTCAGCACTAATGTTTATATCTCTAAATAATTGAATGTGTGGACTATTGCAGTTTTTTCACAAAAATTTTCTTGCTAGCTAGAGCCATTTTAGTAATTCTTGCGACCAAACTCAAAATCGAGTTTGAAATGCCGTATTTGAGGTTCGGTTTTGCGAGATTACTAAAAAGATAGAATTATATTGAAACGCTAATTTTTTTATTTTCGAATATAAATCATGAATTTAGTTTTGGTTGATGATTTGAAGAGTTAACAAACTTTATTCGATTTACAAAGGAATTTTCGCATCGACCTGATATTTGGAAGCATTTGAGTTTGTTAGCGAATATTTTGGTGAGTTTAACCTTCTTCATGATTTTTATAGCGTTTGTATAAGTTTAGAAAGAAACACTTATTTCAGACTTCATAAAAGACATGAAACTTTTTCCACTCACTTGCTACCTTAGAATGTTCTAAGGAACACATTCTCAAAAAATCGCCATCAAAAATATGCAAAAAGGTCAAAAATGGGCTTAGTCCCAGCTCGCCTTGCTGCTGGGAGTAAAATGGGCTTTCAAGTCCATTTAGAATGGAGGTAAATCCCATTTTGACCCATTCTAAATGGACTTATGACGTGATCTTTCGCAAGCGAGAGCTCAAGTAGAGTTGAATCATTTCCATCACACCGCTTTGCCTCGTGATTGCGATGACATAAAAATTTTTGTATAACGCTAGCGAAAGCAAATTCCGACTAATTTCTACCGCGAACGAATAAAATGGGGTTTGGAAGTCCATTTTCCTCCATTATGGACTTTCGTGGATATCATTCCTGAAGTGAAGTTTCTCCTGTCTAACCGAAAAGCAAAGTGTAAGCATGAGATAAACCTGAAGAGGAAAGAAATCGCTAGTCACATACGTGCAGCAGTATTGCCCTAAAAAATTGCTAACCTTTGGAATGACAGCTATACATTTTACCCAAAAAGGTGATTATCAATCAGCGAAACAGTGGATTTATGAAAAATTATAGATTTGGTCTATGATAATGTCTCAAAGGATATGTCGCCTGACGTTTCAATCGGGACAGTGCAGTTAAGGGCTAGAGCTTATAATTTGTGTTGGGAAACATTTTCTCGCCGCAGAATTTTGTTTTCAGTGTGGCCAGAATTAGTTCTTTGAAGCTTTTCCTTGCGGCGTACTTGAGTAAAATACATCCGTTTTGTCTCACTAGTGAAGCACCTTATTTACCGTTTAAGGCAACGTAAAAACTTGCTAGAAAGCTTTCATTTTGGAATCGAGACAAACAATCATCCATGTATAAAATTCATAAAATGGCATTGTGTCAAAAAAATCTTAAAAATTTTTACTGATCCAAAAACTGGCAACTTGTTTTCTGACTGTTAAGCTTTATTTCTAGGCAGGAGTAAATTTTGGCGACTTTTCAACTTATGTTAAACGCTTTGCATACGTATGAGAAATTACACACTGCTCTTGCGGCAGTGTTAGCAGGCAATTTTTTGTAAAGCGATAAGGTTGCCTGCTAAAATGCGATTCATAATTATACGAACACCAGTTATATGAACACCCATATTTTGAAAATTTTAAGACCTTTGAGGATATCTATCTTGTAATAAAGTTAAATGTCCGTTTGTATGTCTGTCTGTCTGTTTGTCTGTCTGTCTGTTTGTCTGTCTGTCTGTACGTATGTTCCAAATGAAAAATTCCATTTCTGAACCGATCCGCATCAAGCTCAGCACTTATACACTTCGGGTCGAGGCGGGTGACCTAGGCTACTTTTCGTTATCGACCGATATCGATTTTATCGATTTTTTGCAGTTTAAGCTACGGGCTGGGAGTTTGCACAGAGAGGGGGGGGGGAATTGAGCATGCTGCTTATGACTACAATATTAGTTTTTAGAATTATCCATTAGCTTTACCGATTTTTTTTGCAAAGTTCGAGCTACGGGATTGGGAGTTGGCCCAGGGGGGTAACTGAGCATGCTGATAACTAACATGGCGGGAAGGGAGTTGGAGTTGGTATGTAAAGGGCCAAAGAAAGGTTGTACAGGGATAGGGATGAGAGCTTATCATAGTGTTTTGACAGGGCCGGGCGGAGCCGAATGAGCCAGCTAGTACATATATATAGCTGAATGTTGGTAAATTGTTTAGCAGCGTGTTCTTTATAGAAACTTTAGTGTGTGAATCTATCAGCGCCAAAGTTTGCACACATACAATACCGCTCACAGAATGTGCAAAATTCTCGTGTATGTCGCGAAAATCAGAAGATTCTGCGAAATTCCGAAAATTCGTGAGACTTCGCGACATCCCCGGAATTTCACGGTAAAAACAATTCACGGAAATTTTGCAAGTTATGTGGGGGATAATATATCTTGCTTTGGCGGACAAACTGAAAACGGTAGTTATCTCATCTGCTGCTAGCGGATAAACGTTATAAACGCTAGGCGAATTTTTTCATCCAAACCTTCATGCTGAAATGATCTATAAGCTTTTCTACAATTATGACAACGTCATATGTTCGAATGCCTATATGAAGCAAATCTTATAATTTCCGCTTAGATGGATTAGTCGATGTGCTGACAACATTTCTTACATTGTTTTGCTGCTAGTGGCACATTGGGATAAAATATCTGCCAAATTACACGACTTTCGGAGTGGGACAATACATGAGAAGGCGATTTTGTAATATTATAATCTGACGAACAATGCAGATAAAGATCTGTGCTAAGCATGTCCGGTAAAGCTGTTCACAGAGTCTTGAACTCATAAAATTTGCAGACAATTTCCGCAACAGGTAGGGGAAAAGTGCAGGCGAAGTTGCGATCTTGATTGGTTCAGCTACTTCTATCTTACTTTAGCTTTACTGTAAGACTTTCTAGTGCAAAATAACTAAGATTTCCGTAAAATCAGAACCAAAAACCGTTATGAGCGAAGTTTCCGGTCAATCCGAGAACCTCAATATTTTGACCAGATCCTGAGCCGAGGCCAAGAGTGAGGGGCGAGAAAAAATCAAGTGCTACTAGTTTCTTAGAAAACTGGACCATAAATGTTATCCGATCAGTTAATTAGAGAAAACACATCTAATTCGCAAGATAGCTTGTTTCTGTAGGACCACGGTGAATAGATTTTAGAGAGATGTGGATTTCTTTGAAATTTAGCTATTTTCGTTTTTACTCAGAAGACTTTTTGCGTTCTCAACGCTTGAGAAACTAGAATGCTCTATCGAATGATATCAGCCAAAAATTTTTGTCCGCATTAAGTATGGAGTTGTACCCTTACAAAAAACTCTTCGCAGAGCATGATTGAAGATTTTAGATAAACGCAAAATGCAGTATTTATACAATGATCATCAGCAAAAAGTGTAATCGTTAGTCTCGTAGCAGTGTCAACCGAGTTTATCACTTTTTTCAATGATATGATCAACTTATCAACAGATTGATAGAATCTGATAATTTTCGCCGCTAGCAGATTGCAGCTATAGCTTTGTAAGTTTTCTCTTCCAAAAAATGAAATGTTTCAAATGTGGGCGGAGCTTGCAGTTCACAGTCGAAAATCGTGGTTTCGCACAAATGTGTATAATTTCAAAATCTGCAATTCACCCATTTTGATGTTAGGAAGGAAGGCCATTGGGAAACAGTGGTAGTATCTCAAAATTCAAATACGAAACATTGATTGAAGTTTATTACAAGTGGGCAGAGCCTACAGTTCGCACTGGAAACTGCGAACACTCGCATAAACTTGTAAAAACTCAAAAATGTTCAGTTCAGCCATATTTGATGCTAGGAAGGTCAGAGAATTCTATGGCAGTGTTTTTTTATGTAGATTACGCCAGGTAATTGGTGATTTTCTAATTAGAAGTGGGCGGGGCATAAAGTTGACTGTCAAGATTTCAAATTTGCATAAATTTGAAAATTTGCATAATTGCTTATTTCAACGGTAAGAAAGCCAAATAAAGGCGATAAAATCGATATTTTGAAGGTTCCGAAACTTTCAAAATCGAAAAAATCTGTATATTGCGGGTAACATTAATAACTTCAAAATCTAGATTTTCATTGATCACGAAATTTTTGTCAATTCCCAAGATTTCCTGAATTTTGAAACCTTCAATTTATAGACTTTATCGATTTTTACCATTTTCGACGTTCTGAAGCTTCGCAATTTTCAAGAATACGAATTTGCCCATTTTTGGAGATTTCGAACCCTGACCCCCCCCCAAACTCCACGACTCTCCACTTTTCTCCAACTCTGCCCACTCTACAGTATCCCCATTCTTACCCCATGCGATGCTTCTTCCACTACACTCCATTTTTTCCATAAATTCGCACTTTTTCTCATCTATTTACTCAAAAACCACCTAATTCTTGCCGCTAGCTTCGCCCGCTTTTGGCCTCGCCCCATATCTAAGCCTCCACCCACTTCTTCCCCACCTTCCCGTTCCAACCCACCTGTGCCCGGGCTACTGACCCACCACCCACCAGCAGACCAATACTGACCGATTTATATACAGAGGTCAAAGAAAAAAATGCTATAAGGCAGCGCCTCTTCACACTTATGCTGCTGCCGAACTTTCTTTACCAGTTGATACCGCTTCAAGAGTTGTACCGAACTATTGCTATGCCAGTGCCTTGATCATTCTCTTGAAATCATTATTTTATTTTGATCTATCATAAAGTTCCTCGAAAGAAAAAGTCCGGGACGTTCTTAGATCAGCTCCTTGTGTATTGAACCTCCGATTTTTCTGTAAATTTTCTAAAATGGCCCCTTCTAATAGAAACAAAAATACGAATATAAGGGCATCCCGTCTCCATTTTCCACAAAAATATGCATAAAAATGTATTTTGCCTTCTTTGTAAACCTCCACCTATAGAAGAGCTCAGATTTCGCTCTTATCATAGAAAGAAATAGATCACAAAGATGCATTCAAATAATGCTTAGCATTTGCTTATCAGCGCTATTCTTGATGATACAAGGTCACCTTCGCACCTTATTTAGCAAATCTCGCAGTTCCGGCTGTCAATTACAATATCGCTCACAGAATGTGCAAAATTCCCGTGAACGTCGCGAAATTGCGAAAATTTCGCGACATTCCCGGAAATTTTGCAAGTTATGTGGATGATATTGTATGTTTTCAACACCGGTCTCGTAGGCTAATTTTCGCGGTGAAAATCCGATTCCTTCTACTAATTTATAGATTTTGAAGAAAATGAACTCTTATCACGTACTATCAAGCCGCTTCTAACTTTCGTATAAACATAGCGGTAAAACTTATTTCTATTACGAGATGCTGGAAATGCGGTAATTCATGATATAGTGCTGTCAGCATTTATATACGGCGTGAGTTACATGAAAACAGAGAAGCCGAGCAGATAAGATGAATTTTTAGATTTACGCAATGAGTTCTTTGTTGAGCCATTTACGCCCGCGAAACAGGCGAAGCTGGGCATTCCAGCTAGTTTAAAAAAACTGTTAATATTACGTGCAAGAGCATAGCCGAAAACAAGCGACACAAAAATGAAAACCCAGTGTCGATTTTGAGAATGTTTTGCATCGATTACGAATATTTAACAATTTACAATTTATTTCTTCATTTGAAATAAACCGGAAATGTGCCAAAATTAAGGAAAAGGCGATAACATAGACTTAACGCGTATATGAACGTGGCGTGTTATAACTGAGAGACGGTTGGCATGAATCTCCAGCCGAACTCTGCAGGTCGTTTTCTTCCTGATGACGAGTGGTCGCCTCTTATTTATTGTTCCTTACCTAGACAAGAGACTAATTAAACCAAGCGGACGAATCCGCCAGGGACCCTGGGCGAGCATGAGGGGGGACCTCAAGGAAGAGGGGTTGCAAACTACGACTTCCCCAAACGGCGTTCCAGACGAAGAAAGACTGCCAACCTGACTAAACGACCTACCAAACACGAGCAATCGACACAAGATTCTAAACTCATTGTCATTGCAACATCACTGAAAAAAATTCATTTCGCAAAAGGAAGCTTGAACATTCTCGACAAAAAGATGGCAAAAAGATACTGCAAGATTTCTATAAATAAACATCTAAGATTTTCAGATTCTGCAAAACATCTACTGAAGCAAGTTTCTTTCGAAGTTGAAGAGAGTCTCTGCAGCAAGTCGCATCCTTGATAAGGGGTTGAACCATCTTGCACGACATTCAAATGAGTTAAAAACTGTAGTAAAAATATCGCTTCCCAACTTTCGGTAACACAAACCGGAACCACCCACACGCTTTCCACAAAGTTTGAAGATCTAATATTTAGGCCTCAATCTTGTGCGGAGGTGCGAAAGCAAAAGTTCAATTCATAGCGTATCCGCTTATACTTTACACCAAGCATTTTCAAAAACGTAAGTCTAGTTTTATAGGGAGGCAAAGAATGAGGGCAATTGGGTGGTAAAGAGCAGCCACAGCAAACAATTTCGGTGAGGGTTTTTCGCACTTCTTCTAATTTTTCAATGTGCTTTTTCAAAGAATGTTCAGACTGGGGATGCATATTCCAAGTGTGGTTATGCATAAGTTTTATAAAGCTTGAGCAAAAGGTTCAAGACTGTGGATGCATATTCCAAGTGTGGTTATACACAAGTTTTATAAAGTTTGAGCAAGGTTTAGGATCACTACTATGCGCACTTCTTAGTATGAGGAAAATAACAGAAAAGGCTTTCTTAGTGACCGAGTTAAAAATGAAGGGGAAAATTGAACGGTCGTCAACGACGACTCTTAAATTTCTGATGCTGTTGCGATTCTCCATGATCTCCTCATAGACATAAGAGCAATATAGAGAGTTGCTCAAGGAAAGCATCTTAGATTTCGCAAGATTGACAGGAACACCCCAAGTTTTGGACCAGAGTATCATCCTTTCTATTGAAGAAAAAACTGCCTTGTAAGCTTTTTTCTTCTCTATCATTTGCAGAAATTTTTAGTTGAGTCTTCAGAAACAATGGCAGATCAGCGCTGTAGGTAAAGAAGAGGAGTGGGGAACGTGAGTATGCTTCTTGGGAACTCCACTGTTGCAAAGAAATCTTCTTAAGAAAGAACTTCCTTGCACAGTTATGCCCCTATCATGCAGATAAGAAGAGAGCCAGCATGTAATTGTTCACGTACTCCTCTTCTAGTTTCGTACGTAGCTTAGTATGGTCACCTCTGTTGAAGTCTTAGATAAATCGAAAAATGTGATATCAACTGATTCGCCCGGTTCGATGCGCTGATAATCCAGTCCAAGAAGTCAATCTGCTAGCAGGGATGCTGTGGAACCACTGGGGAAAAATACACACGGTAATACTTATGGAACGAAAAATTGTAACAGCTTTATTATCAGATTACCCATAAGTTCCGTCCGTTTAAACTTTCAATCGCAATAAGTCATGAACTTTTTGGTTCTAGACAGAAACAGGAAAGGAAACATTCGATACGGCAAAGCAAGCTCTACAAGACGACTTTCTTACTTTCGCAATAGTTCAAATCTCGAGTTTGAAGCTAAAAACCAAAAAGATTCAACTGGCAGAAAAAAAAAGAAAAAATCGTAACTCCGTTTAAAAATTTTGGAAAACCCCTGACTTGCTCACAGATACGCTATCCACATCGTACATTTATATATTTTTTTTTCCTTGGGTAGAAATCAAGAAAACGAAAATTTTCGTGCTTTTGCCAAAATGATGCTGTGCTGTCCACACATAGATAATTGTATACTGCGGACCAGTACGAGTATAGACGTGAATTTTCAAGGCTCTGTAGGTTTTAGTTCTTGAGAAACATTAAATTAAGCTTCGCACAGTTGGGTGTTTCATATTAAAATGATTATTTCTCGAGAACTAAAGCCTGTAGAGCGCTGAAAAATCACGTCTGTACTTGCACTGGTCTGTAGTATACAACTATTAGTGTGAGAACAGCGCAGCATCACTTTGGCAAGAGCATGAAAATTTTCGTTTTCTTGATTTCTATTCAAGGAAAAAATACAGCAACATTACATATAAATGTCTGATGTGGATAGCGTATCTGTGAGCAAGTTAGGAATTTTCTAGGATTTTTTGAATGGAGTTACGATTTTTTCTTTATTTTTTGGGCGGTTTGATCTTTTTGGTTTTTGGCTTCAAACTCGAGATGGATTTGAATTGTTGTGAAAGTAAGAAAGTCGTCTTGTAGAGCTTGCTTTGCTCTATCGAATGGTACCTTAAAAACTGTTAAAAACCAAGAAATTCATGACTTATTGCGATTGAAAGTTAAAACGGACGGAACTTATAGGGCAACCTGATATTTTCGCGCTTAGAAATAGGTGTTACAAGCGCCTCATTCCAAATCCTGAACTTCTTCCAATGCTAGAATTGCGTTAGAAAGAAAAATAGAGAAAAGGTTGAAGCGGTCTGAGCGAGCGCACTTTCGGAGAATAATTTGCGGAAGGGCACCATAAGAATTTGTAGTAGTGGGTTTCAATTTCCTTTACACTAAGAACTTTTGTAGAATAATCTATAAATACTTCAAAGCTGCTTGTTTCTAGACGGTCAATAGATCCACAAACAAGATTTGTATTCACATCTGTAATGTCTTGGATATTGTTACAGAAAACTTAGCGAAAAATTTTTCAGCGCTTCTGCTTTTTCGAGAAAAGTTTGGTTTTTGTTCAATCAAGTTCTGGGTATAAGCGGAAAACCTTGTTTTCAAAGGTCCAAAAGCAAAAAGCACACAATTGAGAGGAATCTGGTATATCACGTCACGGAAAAGGCAGCAACAAAGATCGTCAGCTAATGCATAGTTAGCAAAAATCTCATACCACTTGATATTTAGAGCAGTATTTATTTTCAAAAGCCGGAAAGACGATGTCCTTTGATAGTCGGAATAGGAGTAGAACAAAGATCATGAGCAGCATTGTTGAACAAAGATCATGAGTAACATTTAACGTGGCGTCATTGCGAGAACTGGAGGACAGAAGGCGATAAAGGATGACAAGCCGCAAAAGAGAGAGAACGTTGTCAAAACACTTAGGCAGGACTGCAACTAAACGCAACGGTTACACAGGGTTTTCTAAGCGTCAAACAAAATATCTACCAGCTTGATCTATTGGATAGCGGTAGTAGAGGAAAATAAAGCACAGATGAGTTGACGTATCATAAAAGCAGCGACTCCAAATTAGTCCATTTTATTCGTTCGCAGAAAGTGGTCGAAATCGCCTTTCGCTTGCGACATCCAAAATTTTTCATCCCATCGCAACCGCAAGGCAAAGCGGTGAATTGAAAAATGATTTATGCTTGCTTGAGCTACCGCTCGCGCAAGATGACATCAAAAGTTCATTTAAAAATGGGGCAAAATGGGGTTTACCTCCATGTTTATTCCTTGTTACTTTTCTGATAAGCCCTCCCAGCAGCCAGATGTGCTGGGACTAACTCTATTTTTGACCATTTTGCCCATTTTTGATTGTGAATTTCTAAGAGTGTGTTTCCTAGCCCGTTTTATGATAATAAGTAAACGGGAAAAGTTTTATCTTTTTTATGAAGTCTGAAATATGTATTTCTTCCAAACTTATTCAAAACGCTTTAAAAATCTCGGAGGAAAGTCAAATTCATTTATATATCCGCTAACAAACTTAACTGCTTTCAAATCTTGGGGTGATGCGAATGCCTGTTTAATTCAATAAATTCATTTAATCTCCAAACCATCAAATCCTAAATCCAAATTCGTGCTGTGTAGATTGAAAAAAGAGAAGGTTCGCATCTGCGATAGAGAAGCTATCTTTGTTGACCTTTCGGAGGACTAAGCTTCAAAGGCAGTGGCTCTGCAAAGTCGAACATCTTGAAATTTTTATGTGGAAGGTTGCAAACACGAAAATGGAGCAGGTCTTAGCGCACAGCATGCAACCCCTGCCCAGAAAATTGTCCCTAAAATTGTGCGCGCAAAACTATCCTTACATGCACTCGGACGAGCTTGCGTTACCCCTCACGCCGTCAAAGGCGGTATGACGCAGTGCTATAAACATGAGGGTCCCATGATGACTCTGCGTCGATCTGGCAGGAAGCGTATACTCGTCCACATTCGAAATGGCGGGAGTTTGAAAAATGCTGGTTTTCGCCATTTTCGCGCTCTAAAAAGAGGATTTCCGGAATCAGCGCTTCGAGTTACCCTCAGATAAGCGAAAAACCCAAAGGTCGAGGATTTGCCGAGCCAATGCCTTTAAAAACGGCGCTTTAAAACTTGTATTTGGAGTATGATGGGAAGGAATACTAAAGCCGCTAGCTATTGCCAGCAACCCTATTTTCTGCAAAGCAATACTCCGTACGTTGCTCACGCTTTAATCTCGCATAGAAAAGCAAGAAACAAAACATCGTCAAGCATGTCATTTTACAGATCTCCTTATCACGGAATATTTCTAATAGCATTGTTTAGTGCCCAAAAAAACTTCGCAGCTTTATATTATTTCTGTTTGCTGTGTTCTTGTCAAGAGAAAGCAGTAATAAAAGGTGTTTTTCTTTTAGAATAACATTTCTCATTTCTATGAACATTGAAGACTGTCACATAACATATGAAGTACTGCCATGAAGAAAACTTTTGCGGTTTTTTTGGAGCTAAATAAAGACATTCCAATATTTTTAACCAGAATCAAAATTAGTTCATAATCCAGCTCTTGGAAGCATGATTCTCCAAGACTAAGACCAGACAAGAAAATTCTTTTTTAAATAACTATCAAAGAGGCAAAATTTCTTTCTAATTTTGATTACGAATTAGGAATTTATTTGAGAGGGAAGCTATGAAATTTCTTCCAAATTGCGCTTGAACATTTCCTCAACCGGTTGAAGGCTGATTAGAGTTTCTGTTAAACATTAGTATTGAAAGGATAAAAATAGCTAAACTAAAGCATTCCAATGCCATTAATCTTTTGTAAATCTGCAGTTTTCCTTATTTCAAGACAGAGCTTTTGGATTGTACGTACAAGGTTTTCTCTCTCAGGTAGGAAACCTCAGCGTTTATTACAGTGCAAGTATAGCAAAAATTTGCTTTCTGCGGTTTTGCGGTTTACATCATTGGTTTAGGGCATATTCATAGTAGAAGTCTCGAAAAGCAAAAATAATATTTTATAAGATGCAAAGGGGCGAAGAAAATAGAATATCCGCAGCTAAGGTTGTAAATTGGTTGGTCAATTTTGTAAACTGGTTGGTCAGTTTTTGCTGAATATCGACTAGTATGGTGGAAATGGGCTTACACGGATGAGTAAATAGGTTTAAACAAGCTAAAAAATGGGTTTGCTAAGCATTGGTTTGTGAAAATGAATTCGCGAGTGCGATATCTCATCGCACCGAATGGATAAGCCCATTTTTTCCGCGTTTCATTTGCGAGAAGCCCATTTTCAAATGGACTTTCGTGGATATCATTCCAAGTTAAATAAAGTATCCTTGCTGCATGTCTTAGCCCAGCATTTAGCTGGATATGGTTTTGCATATTCAGACTTTGCACGCATGATTTCTTGGCAATAGAGCGGCTCATATTGACATATAACTCTTCCACAAAATTGATAAGCAGATAAGCTTGACAGATTCAAAGTCAGCGTTTTATGCTGCATCTAACGGTATGCATCTTGTCTGGATTAGCCACTTCGACCTTTGACCGTTCCCTTCAAAGAAGGTAACGCTTTCTTCTCAAACTTTGCGAAAATTGAATGTATAGCAAAAACTTCGTACTTTGTAATTGTAACTTTAAAAAAGATTCTGACTTAAAAGATTGCAGTTTTAGTGAAAACGGAGCTTAGTTTGAGGTGTTAGTACATTTATAAACCGTCAGAAATTTGCATTAGGCGCAAAACGATTTTCGTTCTTGTGTCGGGTATACCGTTTTCGGATGTGCTCTTTCGCATAGTACATGCTTTTTTGAGTTTTTTTTTTCAAAAGTCCCAAAACTTCTAAAAGATTAGGTGTTTCATATGAGTAGAAACTGCACTTCAGAAGATATGTGCTCAAAGCAGTGTCTCATCAAAATCTTGCTAAGATTATTAGCCTATCAGACCCTCAACACCGCAGGGGCTCAAAAAGCGCGAAGTTCCTAAAAACTCCGATTTCTGGAGGCCCTGCGGAAGGTGACAAGTTGTGCCTTCTAAGTTCAATTTCCGCCACAGTGACAGCAACAAATGGAGCTGGACGCCAAGTTGAGGAACATGTTGAAACCGTAAGGAAAGAGATCGGAGAAGTCTCCCGCACTTTGAGCGAATTTTTATTAGCGAGGGAACAAAAAGAGTCGGAAATGTTGCAAAGGCCCATTTGGAGGACCTTTTAGTAAAAGTGTGGTAACCCACTGCCCCAATTCTGGTGAGACACCAGCATCTGGGCAAGAAGTCGATTTTGAGATTTTGTGCTTACCTGGGCATATTCGTTATGATGAATCCGAAAATATACATTAGAGAGAACGGCGAAAACGGCGAAAAAGGTCTCTAACGCAATTATCCCTATCGTGGGTTAAACTTTCAGTTTCTGGAACGACTTTTTCGATTCTCCTAACCGCCCCCGACATCGTCACCAGCCAAGCCCGAAGAAGATCGTCTTTGAGAATTCGTAGTGGGGAAGAGTTTGTTTTCGATCCTTCTTTTGCGTTAGAGTCTTTTTTCGCCGTCTTGCGTCCTCCAATGAGGATTTTTCGAGGCTTGGGTAAGCACGAAATCTCAAAATCAACTTGTTACCCAGACACTGCCTTCAAATACTTACAAGATGTCGATAAAATGTCAACAAATCAACTCAATTGTACTCATCGCTTTCTTATGACTCAAGTCATTGCTTTCTCTTTTAGGATTTTATCATGCTGGTTCGAAAGTTTGTGCAGTTTTTGTAAATTGTTTGATGCTCAATTAATCTTTTTCTAACAAAGATGTTCATGCTCTAATTCCTTTGATGATCGCTCGAACAATTGTTAGAACCTTCAACTCTCAATTCTTACTTACCCTTACTTTTGCTATTTTTTTTAGAAATTATGTCTCTATTTCTAATTTTTGGAAAGCTTCGATCACTATCCGATAGGATGAACAAAATACAAGACATGCCATTGCCACTGGGTATTAAATTAACAAAATGATTAAGACGAAAATGATTAATTCATTAAGATGCTATCAAATTCCATGTTTAGTCATCAAGAACCTTACAGAACATGAACGCGTGGCAACTAAGGTATCATTCAATGCAAATTCTGCTTTTCTGGTGAGTGTTTTTACTTCCTGATTCGTAAGAGTTTCGAGGACAAAATCAAGTAATTCACTTTTTAAGCGCTCACAAAGCTATTAGGTTGGAAAGAAAGTTCTCGGACATCAGACCAGAACTGCTATTTCTCGAAACCTAATGCATGCACATCCGAAACAGACACTATTCGATTAAGCAAAGCAAGCTCTACAAAATGGTATGCAAAAGTTCACACCAGCTTCGACTACCGTAAGTTTGTATCCAAAATCTGAGTCGCACTGGGGGGTCGAAAAGCTGGAAAAAAAATCATATTTTCGTTCAAAAAAAATTCTACGTTTCTGCAACTTGCTCACACAAATTGCACACCACATCAGACACTCATATGTAACGTTCACGTTTTTTTCCTCATCTAAGAATCGAGAAAACAAGGATTTTCATGCTTATACAAAAACGAAGTTGCGCTGTTCCCACATGTGTAACTGCATAGTACACCCCCTTAGAAGAAAGCGTAAATTTTTGGCTTTCTACAGGCCAATTTTCCGAAAATTACCGAATTGAACTCTCTTCACTCGGGTTTTCCATGCTAAATCAATGTTTGTCAAAAACTAGGGCTTGCTGAGAGCTAAAAATTTACGGTTATACTTCTAAGGGGGTGTACTATGCAGTTACACGTGGGAACAGGGCTTCGTTTTTGTACGAAAATCCTTGTTTTCTCGATTTTTAGATGAGGAAAAAAATACAGAAATGGCACATATAAATGTCTGATGTGGTGTGCAATTTGCATGAACAAGTTGGAGGTCCGTAAAATTTTTTTAAACGAAGATATGATATTTTCCAGCTTCGCGAGCCCTCAGATTTTGGATGCAGACTTACGGTTGGTCGAAGGCGAACTTTCGCATATCATTTTGTAGAGCCTGCTTTGCTCTATCGAATGGTATTTCTTTCGGATGTACACGCATCAGGTTTCGGCAAATAGCAGTTTTAGTCTGAAAATGTCCAAAAACTTTCTTTGCAACCTAATATAACCGGAAAATTCGATAATCAAAGTTACGAAGCGGTGACCAGCATTTTTCTGCTTTGTTAAATTAGTCCCCCACAGCGCTCGGCCGCCCATCGTGGCTTGGGGGTGACAATGGGTGTCGAACTGCAATGCACAGCCGAGTGCATACTCTGGCAGGGCCTCCCAAGCTGTGAAGGAATTCGACGTTTCCGGTTTCAGCCAAATGCCTAGCTACGAGCCGACCAGGCCAGATTCCCCCCATCTAACTTTTTCCAGTCGCTGGGCGGTCCTCCCGCTCCACACTAGGGTTAGCAATCGCCCCGTGGAAATTTAAAGTTGGCCTAGAAAGTCCGCTCCTGTAGGAGAAAAATGTTTATTACTCAGTTAGCAAGAATATAGAAAAACCCTGCACATCGGATCCAGCCTACGGCGCCGAGTGGTAGCAAGAACGATGTCAGGATCCTTACGGCGCCTTTTGCATCGGACAAAAACGACACGTCTGCCCGGACAACACGCCACGGAGACTGCCTCATGCTTTGCACCTACAACGCCAGGACAGTCACCACAAACGCCCACCTTTACGCTCTTCTCGACGCTGCAGAGCAAATCAAGTACATCTCGCTCTGCAGGAAAAGGAGTCTAAGAATAAGAACGTGCGACAGATAAGTGACAACACCCTCATCATTAGTGGTGAAAAGGTTCCAACACGAAACGTTGGAGGCGTTGGCTTTGTCGTCCACCCATCTTTCGTCCATCTTGTCAATTCGCATGAGATCCTGTCACTTCGTCTAGCCATCCTACACTACGACCTTCAGATCAGAAGACCATCAGCATCATCAACTGCTACTCTCCAGCATCAGCAGCTGACGAATCAGAACTAGATGCTTTCTACGAAAATGTGGAGGAGGTCGTCCGCAACGAGAAGTCCTTTTACAAGTTTGTTGTGGGCGACTTCAACGCGAAGATCGGGATGCCACTAGAAGAGGAGCATAGGATCGGGTAGTTTGGATGTGAGCTCCGGAACGAAAACGGCAACCGTCTCGTTGGGCTCCTCTCCGCCGCACGACTTTTCCATGGAAATTCCATCCTCATGAAGAAAGAACATCGCGGTGGACATGGGAATCACCCAACGGAACGACTTATGCGGAGATCGATCACATTCTCACCAACCGAAGGTGGAGCTTACTTTATGTTTCAGTACTTCCATTCTTCTGCAGTAGCTCCGATACCGCCTCCATCGAGCGAAGATACGTTTCAATCGAAAGCTGAAAAAGAAAGTGTCATAGTGCCGCAAGAAGGATGAAAGTCGTTTATGACGGTAACTGGCTGGAAGAGCTCATATCAAGCTGTGATTGGCCCATCGAGGAGGACCCAAGGTACGACTGCGACCGGCTTCTGAAAGGATTGCGAGCCTGCGGAAAGTGCACCTCGGTGACTTCTGGAAAGAACTTGGAGCGCATTTCGAAACCAAGAAAATGCTTGAAAGAAGAAAATTTTTGAGGCAGGATCCAAATGCAACCCATCTCGAGCGACTAATAGTCAACGCCAACTGCAGAACAGCTTTGCAGGAGGATCTCAAGAAGTACAGGCAAGCCAAGATACTGGAAGCAGCCCAAGGAAGGCGAAGTCTCAGGAAGTGCCGAAGGGACCTCAGTAAAAATCACGCACCGCTGGCTGCACTATTGAATGAAGAAGGAACTCCGACTTCTTCCCGATACAAAATGGAATCTATCCCGAAAAACTTCTACACCAACCTCTTCCGTTCATCAACAACCGCTCAGATAATCGCCGAGGGCAAGCGGTCCGCAAACTCGAGCTTTTCTGCAAGCGGTCAGCAGAATTTTGGGGCGTGGCCAAACCTCCAGCGGGCGGCACTTCCTTTACTGTCTAATATTCTGCCAGCGGGCAGCAACACAGAATTTTCTGCAGGCGCTCGTCAAATAATCCCTTTCAACAAGCGCTGGTCAAAATTTCAGCTGGCGCTTGGACGGTTTTTAAGCGGTTTCGGGCGTACGCCGAGCAAAGGTGAGACTCTACATGGCAGAGGTGTCATTGATGGTTCAATTACTCAAGTTTGAGGTACTTTCTCTCAGCGGAAAGTACCTGGGGGCTGCGCGGTCCTCCATAAAGGACCGTGCGGCCCTCGAAAATTTTGCATATTCTCGCGGAAAGTCCGCGAGAATGCGGCCACTGCGCCGCAGCTAATCTATGAGTAAACCGCGATTGTTCTCCAAGCATTCGTCCAAAATTTCGATTCTTCTAGATATCTACAAGCGGACCGCAAGAAATCTGCGAATTATTTTTCCGGTGCCCGCCCGCCCATAGATCGCATGGCCGCTTGCCCCCGTAGATTATCTGAGCGTGCCGATACCCGCTGTTCCCACTGGAGAAGTACCACCAGGAATTCTATACCTACTGAAGTGCGCACGGCGATATTCAGACCATGAAGAAATCCACGGCTCCAGAACCAGACATCTTTCCGGTAGATTTCTGCAAGCCAGAATACAACGTTTACACGAGGTTCTCGCGTCGCACCTGATTACTTACCTTCAGAATGAGGATTCCGGACTAGTGGAAAACGTCAAGAAACCGTCCTTTCAAAACTCGTCCAATATGCCTGCTGAGCGTGCTGTACAAGCTTTTTAAAAAGATTATCCTCGCTTGATATCTAGGTCACTGGATGAAGCACAACCCCAAAAACAAGCTGCCTTTCGCAAAGGATTCAGCTGCATGGACCACATATAGACTGTTTCGGTCATAGAAGTCTGCAAGGAGTACCGACTGCCTCTCTTCCTAATCTACGTCGATTACGAGAAAGTTTTTGAAGTTGATCAAAGAGTAAATCCAGCTTACATGAGGACATTAGCCGATTGTTACAAGGACTGTACAATGACGATGAAGCTATCCATCGCCCCCTAACAATCCCAATTGGGAAGGGAACACAAGGCGAAACAATTCCGCTGAAGCTGTTTACCGCGCCTTGCAGTGGGTGATGAAGTCACTGGACTGGGACGAGAAGGATATACGAGTTGTTGGGAGATTCCTGTCGAATCTTTGTTCTGCGGACGACATCGCTCTCTTTTCGAGCAGTATCACTAAAACAGAAACGATGCTAAAGGAGCTGAACGAAGTAGAAAAGAAGATCGGACTGCGAATAAATCGGAAGAAAACTCTTGAAGATGCAAAAATGGATTATGAATGCCCCTTGTCACGGAGACGTCTTCTTACGTTTAGCGCGGATGTTCGACGAACATGAAGAACGACTTGAAGGAAGAACATAACAGGAGAAGAAGAGCAGCCTGGGCTGCCTTTGGGCCTCTGAAGGAAGCCACCGACAAATTAACGGACCTGGAGGTTCGTGCCAACCTGTTTGACTCGCCGTTCTCCCTGCGCTCTGTTGCGCAGCTGAGACTTGGGCTGACAACGTAGCCACGTCGAAAGCTTCAGAGGCAAAGCTCGGCAAATCTTAACTCAGTCAAAATCTCGCTTATCTGGGGTTATCCAATGCGCTGATTTCAAAAATCCACTTTAGAGAGCTTGAAACTGTCCCTAACGGGCGTTTTCCAATGCCCGTTTGCTTTGAAATTGGACGAGCGCAGCAAGGCTGAAGACGCTGAATCGTTTGCGACTCAATGGTTATAGCATTACAACGAGCAGCTTCCAATGGTAAGAAGGGGATAGCCACTCGTCCAAGCGCGTGTTAGACTAGATCGCGCCTGTAGGCTTGAGAGCAGTGTTTTGCACTGTTGCACTTTGCATTGCACTGTTGTCATACTTGGGTGATAAGCAAGCGACCGCGTCAAAATCTCAAGCTGTCAAGTTTTGCCGATCCACTGCCTTTAAGAACCACCCACAGAGCGCTAGGGCGTAGTTTCCGAAGACGACCGGACACAAACAGCATCTTGTCAGACTTCGCAGGACGGATTTGAGAAGAATGTCTCGTCTTCGTGACCCAGCAAATTAAGTTGCGAAAGCGAAGCATCGATGGGCCTGTCAATTATAAGAAGAACAGACGTTATATGTATGGACACAAAGAACATTGGAGTGGATTCTTTACGAAACAAAACGTCCTCGAGGAAGATTATAAACGAATTGGCCGACGTGTTTGTGGAAGGATGGACCAGTTGAGAAATCAGCTGGAACTTTTTCCGCCCCCGGAAATCGTTTGCGCAGCCACCGACGTTAGTCAAGAAGATCGTGGATGTCTGAAGCGAGGGACAGGGAGAAATGGAAGCTTCTGTGCTGGATCCCGCACGTCACCTGAAGCCGGGCCATCCTAGTATCTAAGTATCTAAGGCCCGTAGTAAACTCAGTGCATCTCTTCTGAGTCGAGCCTTGGTTGGCCTTGCGGCGCCTCAGCCCCGTCGTCAAGGAGCCATCGATCCGGTTGCGGATCGTGTTGTAGGCATGATGAAAACTGCGTGTTCTCGAAAAAACGGGTAGCGAGATTGTGCAGGTTTAATCAAATGGCTAAAACTACTCAGATAATCGCCGGGGCAAGCGGTTTGCAAACTCGCGCTTTTCGGCAAACGGTCAGCAGAATTTTGGGGCATGGCCAAACCTTCAGCGAGCGGTACTTCCTTTACAGTCTAATGTTTTGCAAACGGGCAGCAACATAGGTTTTCTGCGGGCAGTCGTCAAATAATCCCTTTCAACAAGCGCTGGTCAAAATTTCAGCTGGCGCTTGGACGGTTTTTAAGCGGTTTCGGGCGTACGCCGAGCAAAGGTGAGACTCTACATGGCAGAGGTGTCATTGATGGTTCAATTACTCAAGTTTGAGGTACTTTCTCTCAGCGGAAAGTACCTGGGGGCTGCGCGGTCCTCCATAAAGGACCGTGCGGCCCTCGAAAATTTTGCATATTCTCGCGGAAAGTCCGCGAGAATGCGGCCACTGCGCCGCAGCTAATCTATGAGTAAACCGCGATTGTTCTCCAAGCATTCGTCCAAAATTTCGATTCTTCTAGATATCTACAAGCGGACCGCAAGAAATCTGCGAATTATTTTTCCGGTGCCCGCCCGCCCATAGATCGCATGGCCGCTTGCCCCCGTAGATTATCTGAGCGTGCCGATACCCGCTGTTCCCACTGGAGAAGTACCACCAGGAATTCTATACCTACTGAAGTGCGCACGGCGATATTCAGACCATGAAGAAATCCACGGCTCCAGAACCAGACATCTTTCCGGTAGATTTCTGCAAGCCAGAATACAACGTTTACACGAGGTTCTCGCGTCGCACCTGATTACTTACCTTCAGAATGAGGATTCCGGACTAGTGGAAAACTCTTCTCTTTCAGCAAACGCTGGCCGAACTTTCAGCAGGCGCTCGGACTCTTTTTACGCAGTTTCGGACTTACGTCGAGCACAGGTAAGACTCTGTGTGGCAGCGGTGTCACCACTGGTTTAATTACTCAAGTTTGAGGTACTTTCTTTCAGCGGAAATTACCTGGGGGTGCGCGGTCCTCCACAAAGGACCGTGCGGCCCTCAAAAATTTTGCATGTTCTCGCGGAAAGTTTGCGAGAATGCCGCCACTGCGCCGCAGCTAATCTATAAGGAATCGCGATTAATCTTCAGGTTTGACTTTCTATGGATCTTGGCATGATTTAGATATCTTTCGATTTGTTGTTGAACGGTGGCCAAGATTGGTAATGTGACAATTTATTACTTGGCTAACGTTTCGGCGCCAACGCCGTCTTCAGAGCCTGTAACCAAAAACGTATATGTAAAGTGCCTACTGAGCCCTTGTTACCGTACGATTCAAACTGCGTTGAGCACGAGACCAGCAAAGAGCTAGAACATGCCTTACCTTACTTGACGTTAGCCGATGGATTTGACCGCTCGTGGTCAAGCTGTGCAAAATGTGATGGTACGTTTTCGCTCTCCATGCTGTTTATACTTTGGCAATCAAAACCGACTCGTCCTTAATATTCATTTTGGGGTTACGTGACGGAATCCAAAATGCTTCGAGTGTCTTTCGTGGGATAGTTTCCTGCTCGTATGACAAGAATGTGGCAGCGATATGAAACGGCATACTATCGTGCGACATCTGCTATGTGCACTTTGAGGAGTGGATGCTTCGCGTTTTGCGAGTCCAACCAAGTGCTCTTTGATCCGCAGACACAATGGTCGTCCGGTCTCTCCCACATATTCTTCACCGCATACTTGACAGGTAATGAGATAGACGATCCCGCATTTTAGGCAATCACCTAATCTTTCAAAGGGACATATTACGCAATTTGATGTTGAGCAAATATTGTCATATGCGCGAGTGCGAATTAGCTGCTTTTTAAAATTGGGAGGAGGGATGTCTACAATTCGAATATAGTCTTGAAAGCCTGCTTGATGTAAATTCCTTCTAACAGCTTTGCTAAAGTCGTCCTATACGAAAGGTATGCAATAGGATATTTTTTGGGTGTCTTTCTCATGCGGTATGCATCTATTCGAGAAACTACCGTTCCCATTGGATAGTTCTTTAGCCAACTTCAACGATGCCGTACGTTCTTGCGCGTCAGAAGAGAGCTTTTTGGCTGTTTTGAACATATTTTCAGAATAGACCTCTTCATAATCCGTGGATGTGCTGAACGGTAATGTATTAGGTTGTCCGGAAATCAATGACCGTTTTCGTTTTCAACCGCCATAATTCGTATCATTTTCAATTCTGAATAGGCTTCAAAATACCATTCGATAGAGCAAAGCAAGCTCTACAAGATGGCGTTCTTGCTTTAGCGACAGCTCTGATCCACCTCGAGTTTCAAGCCAAAAACTAAAAAGACTCAGCAGCCCGAAAAATCGAGAAAAATCATAACTCAGTTCACAAGAATCCTACAAAGATTCTAACTTGCTCACGTAAACAATATCGACACAAGACATATATGTACGCCGTTGCCGCATTTTTTCCTCTGTTAAAAATCAAGAAAACGAAAATTTCCATGCTTTTACCAAAGTGATGCTGTGGCGTCCCCACATAAGTGAATGTGTACTACAAATCTGTAGAAGTACAGACGTAAATTTTCAGCTCTCCACAAACTTTAGTTTTCGAGAAATATTGAATATAGCTTTCATTAGTCAGGTGGTCCAAGCTAAAATTCAAATTTCTCTAGAACTAAAGCTTGTGGAGAGCTGAAACTTTACGTCTGTACTTCTACAGATTTGTAGTACACATCCACTTATATGGGGACGCCACAGCATCACTTTGGCAAAAGCATGAAAATTTTCGTTTTCTTGATTTCTAACAGAGGGAAAAATACGGCAACGGCGTACATATATGTCTTATGTGGATAGTGTTTACGTGAGCAAGTTAGAACTTTTGTAGGATTCTTTTGAACTGAGTTATGATTTTTCTCGATTTTTCAGGCAGTTAAATCTTCGAAGTTTTTGGCTTGAAACTCGAGGTGGATCAGAGCTGTCGCTAAAGCAAGAACGCCATCTTGTAGAGCTTGCTTTGCTCTATCGAATGGTATCTTGAAGCCTATCCAGGAATGAAAATTATATGACTTATTGCTGTTGAAATTCAAAACGGACATTAATTTCCGGACAACCTAATACTAAGATATTTTTGTTGGTAGGCTTTCGATACCACTTGATTTTCCAAATTCCGTTACGCAAATACACCTCAACATTTAGGAAAGCTAGCCAGTTTTGACTAGGCTTCTCGCGAGTGAATTTTATACTTGGCGATTGCATGCGCATTCAGAATGTCGAAACATGTATCGACTACCTTTTGGGTGGCGCATAAATGTAACACGCTATACCAACCGTCATCGGAAAAAGAGTCTACGAAACAGTACAGGCGCTTAAATAGGGTATGGGTCAAGACTGCAAAAGACATCGGATTATCTAAGCCTACTGTCTCGTGACTGAAAAGTGATCTTCTCATCTGCCCTGTACTATATGTTCTTGTCAAAACACACAAAATTCCTCCTTCATCTCTCTTTTCTATCAATCCGCTGGACTACAAGGTTAGACCCATCGTAAGCTGTATAGGAGGACCAAATGATGAAAAAATTTCGTGGTTGTTGAATGTGATATTATCCCAGCTTCTCAAGTACATTCCTGCGCATATTTTATATACCAGCATGTTTCTTGAGCGGCTGCATAACGCAAAACTGGAAGGTGAATGTAGTATGGAGTCTTTCGATGTTACTTCACTCTACACCAACGTCTCCAACACTGATGCTAAGCAAGCAGTACACGAACTTCTGTGCGAATACAACTTGCTTAATATGTATGGCTTCAACATAAGGCAAGTACTGACGTTGCTAAATGAGTGCCTCAATTGCTCCATATTCCGTTGGTCTGGCCAGTACTTTAAGCAAATTAGAGGTTTATCCATGGGACAAAGATTGGCACCATAGTAGCGATAATTTTTATGTCGAAAGTTGAAAGTCCGGTGCTAGCGCGTAAACCTGTTTTGTACTGCAGGTACATTGACGATTGTTACATTGTATGCGCCACCCAAAAGGAAGACGATTACTGTTTCGACATTCTGAATGCGCAGTCGCCAAGTATAAAATTTACCCGCGAGAAGCCTAGTCAAAACTGGCTAGCTTTCCTAAATGTTGAGGTGTATTTGCGCAACGGAAATTGGAAAACCAAGTGGTATCGAAAGCCTACCAACAAAAATATCTCAGTACATTACCGGTCAGCACATCCACGGAATATGAAGAGGTCTAATCTGAATAATATGTTCAAAACAGCTAAAAAGGTCTCTTCTGGCGCGCAAGAACGTACGGCATCGTTGAAGTTGGCTAAAGAAGTTCACTATCCAATAAATATTTGCAAATGAGCAGCGTTAACGGTAGTTTCTCGAATAGATGCATACCGCATGAGAAAGACACCAAAAAATATTCTTTTGCATACCTTTCGTAACGGACGACTTTAGCAAAGCTGTAAGGAGGAGTTCACATCAAGTAGGCTTGCAAGACTATGTTCGAATTGTAGACATCCCTCCTCCCCATCTTAAAAAGCAGCTGATTCGCAATTGCGCATATGACATTATTTGCTCAACATCAAATTGCGTAATACGTCCCTTTGGAAAACCAGGTGATTGATTACCTGTCGTATGCGGTGAAGAATATGTGGGAGAGATCGGACGACCATTGTGTCTGCGGATTAAAGAGCACTTGGTTGGACTCGCAAAACGCGAAGCATCCACTCCTCAAAGTGCACATAGCAGAGTGTCGCACGATAGTATGCCGTTTCATATCGGTGCCACATTCTTGTCATACGAGCGGGAAACTATCCCACGAAAGATACTCGAAGCATTTTGGATTACGTCACGTAACCCCAAAATGAATAAAAAGGACGAGTGCATTATCGTAATCAAAGAATTATCACCGTATCAAAGCCTTTGCGGTTTTGATTGCCAAAGTATAAACAGCATGGAAAGTGAAAACGTACCATCACATTCTGCACAGCTTGACCACGAACGGTCAAATCCATCGACTAACGTCAAATAAGGTGAGGCATGTTCTAGCTCTTTGCTGGTCTCGAGCTCAACGCAGTTTGAATCGTACGGTAACTTGGGTCCAGTAGGCACTTTACACATACGTTTTTGGTTACAGGCTCTGAAAAAGGCGTTGGCGCCGAAACGTTAGCCAAAGTAATGAATTGTCACATTACCAATCTTGGCCACCGTTCAACAACAAATCGAAGGAAACCGCGATTGTTTTCCAAGCGTTCGTCTGAAATTTCGCTAGAATTCCTCCAAATATTTGCAAGCGGACCGCAAGAAATCAGCGAACTATTTTTCCGGTGCCCGCCCACCCAAAAATCGCATGGCCGCCTGCCTCCGGCGATTATCTGAGCAGGTGATACACGTTGTAGCACCAGGGTTGCTGCCGGCAGGTGCCGACATTTTTGCTATATCGTCGGAGCAATTTTTCATAGCAGCCACTATCAACAAATCGGTGGTGGGCGCTGTCAGCTTTGCTGTGCAAACAAAGACATGAATTGGATACAATAACTTAGCATTAACATCCATAAAAATTCCTGTTTTTTAAAAAATAAATATAGCGTTTGTTTTCTATTATGAGCATTCTTCGAAAAATATAAAGATTTGATCGACATAGCCCAACGAAATATATAGAAAAAACTTGATATCCCATTTTTGCTGCGATCAGCTGTTCGTTAATTATCCCCATCCGTATGCCACCCTATTTGTGCAATTTCGTGCACTGTCGTCCGCAAAATTAGCCAGCTGACGTGTCCCGTAAGTTACTCACAGGCAACCTATGAGATTTTTTTCTGCGTCTTCTTAAGATAAAGATGCACTGTCTGCGTAAGCCGTGCCGACGGCGACGGCTCCGCTTGCGGCAGGCAGAGCAGATCACTGCGGCAGCTGACCGGCCTCTCGGCTGCCAGCTAAGTATGCATTCTTATAAGACTGAAGCAAAGATCGCAAGAGTTAGCTGACGGATTTTTTCTGAGAGGGTCAGCTCAGATGATCTGAGCTGAGGGAGGGTTTACTACGTGCCTAAGTGTTAAAACAGTGCTCAATCATAATTTGCTTTTGGAAATTCTAATTGCGGGGGTTCAATGGTGTTTGAAATGTTTGAGCATTTCTTAACTTTTCAAAAAGTTTCTTTGAAATTACTTGCAAGCCAATCGAAACTGCAATGATTGAAGCTCTTTCAAAAGTAGAAGTGGATATTTTCAATGAATCAAAATAAGTAATTAATTATGAGTACAAGAATTATGGTATGCTAGAAAATTCTTTGAGGGATCATCTAGAAGTCGGACACGAACACCACTGCTAAAAAAGGGCAGAAAATCTGCACCGAACACTGAATAGAGCGTTTGCCTATATTTTTTAACGGTTCCAGGTGGTCTTAAAAACGAACTCTCCAAAGACTAATATATTCTTTCTCCGGTGCCATTATTAAAATGGCCAAGTCAGTGCCGAACTTGGCCGACAAAGTCCCAACCTCAACTCCCGCGGTGCTAGCTGGCAACTGAATAACTCCGGCGAACGACGAGGGCACTGTCCGTCAGGCGGAGCGACTCGCCGGAAACTGTACGAATTGATCGTGTCACACGCATTCGGACTATTGAGCATTTTCATAAACTGCTAGGGCGTCCCCCGGAAGCGACGTGCGCGATCGCCCGCATGGTGCAAATAGTGAGCTAAGGCTACCTGTTTTCGGACGAGGCAGGCCAAAGAAGCGAGTCCAGGAAGTTTGACTGGCGATGATTAACTAAGAAACGCTACCGAACAGCAGCCGAGAGTCATGTGATAGTTTGGAGAAGCAACGCATCGACATCGCGTGTGCGCAAAAAACGAAATGGAAGGGAAGGCAAGCCAAGGATATCGGCAAGGGATACCGACTTTACTGCACCGGAGAAAACAATCGCCAGAACGAGTTGGTGATCAAAGTGATTTCGGACAAGCTGATGGCAGTTGAGACCGAAGCAAAGGACGTCACACTTCGAGTAGTTTGTGCTATGCCATGCAATCCGGATGCATTGTTGGTGAGAAGGACGCATTTTGGAGGGTTGTCGACATCCTACTACAAACATTCGATATGGCAGAGTACATCTTTGTTGGAGGCGATCTTGACGGACACATTGGCCACACACATAATGGTTTTAAGCAGTACCACGGAGGAAATGATTACTGTCAGAGAAATGAGGACGGAAAACGCATTTTAGAAGCCGCCGAAGCACACGACTTAGCCGTCGCGAACACATTCTACAAAAAGCGGGAATGCATTCGATCACTTCTGCAAGTGGAGACCGCTCAGCTCAGATCGACTGCTAGATTCTGCGCCGATGCCAGTTGTGGATGGTGATGAATACGAAAGTCATACCCACAATGACACATGCATTTGCACCGTAACATCGCCTGCTCGTTTCGGATCTTCGGCTAAATATTTGCTTACATCAACGAGCCAGAAGGACGATGACCAAGAAGATCAAGTGATGGAAGTTTTCCGAATATCGACAACAAATCAGGGAAGCATTCAACCATTTAGATCCGACTGATGATGGAGAATCGATTGACGGCAGATGGAATCGGATCACTTCGCAGCAATGATCGGAGGACGAGGAGATTTTGGAAGCCACTCGGCCTAGACGCCAGATCGTCGACAAGCGGATCTGGTGGTGGTACGAGTCAGTCAAGCGAATCATATCAAGAAAATGAAAGAGCTTTAGAATTTGGCAGCGCACTCACGCAAGCGATGATTTCCGTCGTTATCGAAAGCTGTGCTCAGTAACTGAGGCAAAAGAGGTGTACCACAAGAAGCTTAGCGATGAATTGAAAAGACCCGCTAGCGCTAACACGACTACTAACTGGGTGCTGCCCGACATCAAGCGAAACAGGACATTGACCGCGAAGCACTTCCGATGGCACAGGGGAAGCTCCTTACGAAGCCGAAGTACTTAAGAGATGGAGCGATTACTACGAAGGTTTATGCAGTGAGGAGTTCCCGCACCTACAAATCCGACAGGGAATCCCAACGTTTGAGCCAGTCCTCGATCGTGGAGACTGAAGTTGCGCAAGTACTGAAGAAGATGTCGAATGGTATAGCCGGCCGGATGACATTCCTGCAAAAATATGAAAGACTAGCTGGCTTACCCGGCTCCGCCCGGCCCTGCCAAAAACGATAAAGGTTTCATTCCTATCCTTGTACAACCTTTTCCTGTGCCCGCATCACATGCAATTCCCTACTCTCGCTGTGTTAGTAATCAGTATGCTCACCTACCTTCCTCACCAACCCCCAGCTTCGTAGCCCAAACTTTGCAAAAAAAAAACAATAAAATCGATAAAAGCAAGGATAATTTCAAAAACTGATGGCGTTATTCGGCTATCAGGGCCCTAAAATGTTTTTGTGGTGGATCTTACTCAAACTGGGTATATGGGGATTATTCAAGCCGTTGATGAGGAGTCGTAGTCATTTCGTGTGGCAGCGGGTAAAAATCATGAACCTGCTTGAAACTTGGCAGGGAATTACCCTAAAGTGCTCTCATTCCTATCCGAGTACAACCTTTCCCTGTTCCCACGCCTACATGCCAATTCACTATTCCCGCTGTGTTAGTAATCAGCATGCTCACCTACCTACCTCCCTCAACAGCCCCAGCCCCGTAGCTCAAACTTTGCAAAAAATCGATAAAATCGATATAAGAAAGGGTAATTCTAAAAACTGATGGCGCTATTTGGCTATCCGGGCCCCAAAATGTTTTTGTGATGGATCTTGCTCAAACTCGGTGTATGGGGGTTATTTGAGCCGCTGATGACAAATATCGTAGTCATCTCGCGTGGCAGTGGGTATCATGAACCTGCCTGAAACCTTGGCAGGGCTAAAGTGCTGTCTCAAGAATATAGTGTTTAATCCCCACGATATGGCAATTTGTGTGGTATAAAAGTTTCCCACGACCGTAACGCTTTCCTTATAGGACCACTGCCGCTCGCGATACACCCTTCTGCGGCTGTTGCCTGAGCAAAAACGCGAGGATTGCCGCGTGCGTTACACGTTGGGACAGGTTATCAGGATGGCGCTGGAGACCGTCATGCTAAACGACTGTTTCCCATTTCGTGCATATCTGGGATCTAAATTGGCTCGAAAACAGAAAAAAAATATCCATTCAAACCCTGCAACTCACCATAACTTCACAATAATGCGTTGTGACAGCGACCAAGCATCATATTCATAAGCAGTGAACTTGTGGACCGTTACAGGTAAGGTCTTGAGCAAATCTGGAACTTAGACCCATCTACACCCACCGTAACCCATGAAAATGCACCATCCTGCGAAATCAGCATGATATTCATGTTCAGCGCGCTAAATGATCACCCTAGACGAAGTTTACAAATCTGTGTTTTCGACCCCATACCGTATAACAACATAACTCTATGAAAAGGTCTCAATATGCAGAAAGAGAGAGGGAGAGAGAGTATGAAATTCGTAATCAGCATCTTATATATAAAGCTGAATGTCTGTTTGTCTGTATGTCTGTATGTATGTGTGTACTTATCCGAATAGAAAATTTCTGATCCGATCCGGACCAAACTTGGCACACATACACTTCAGGGCCGGGCGGATGTCAAAGGCTACTTTTCGTCATCGATCGATATCAATTTTATCGATCTTTATCGATTTTTTGCAGAGTTCACCTACGGGCCTGAGAGTTGGCATAGGGGAGGGGTAAGTGAGCATGGGGATTCCGAATACAATATTAGCTTCCAAAATTATCGATTACTTTTATCGATTTTATCGATTTTCTCGCAACGTTTGGGCTACAAAGCTGGGAGTTGACACAGGGGGTTATCGAGCATGCTGATTACGAAATCAATATCAATTTTTGGTATTACCTACTACTTTTGTTGAATTTATCAATTTTTTTAAATTTGAGCTGAAGGGCTGGGAGTTGCCACACGGGGTAAGTGGGCATGCTAATTTCGAAAATAACACAAAAACGGGAAATGAAGTGTAGAAGAGGCCACAGGGAAGGCTGTACAGGGGTAGGATTGGGGCCTTTATTACAGTGTTTTGACAGGGCCGGCGGAGCCGGGTAAGCCAGCTAGTGTCGAATAAGTTTTTTCTGGACCGAACTCCAGCCGAATACATGATTTTGACTTCCTACCGTACACCTATCGTAACCACAAGGAAAGACGTGCTGCGGAGAAAGTGTGATATCTGTAATCAGCACGTAAGATAACTCTTATACACGAAGTTTGAGCAAGCTCCACGACAAAATTTTTTTGGGGCCCGTATAGCCGAATAGCGCCAAACTAATATTGTACTCGTAATCAGCATGCTCGCTATCCCCCCTGTGCCAACTCCCAGCCCCGCAGGTCAAACCCTACAAAAAATCGATAAACGATATCGATCGATGACGAAAAGTATCCTATGACACCCGCCGGGGCCCGAGGTGTATGTGTGCCAAGTTTGGTCCGGATTGGTTCAGAAATGGAATTTTCTATTTGGAACAAACGTACATACATACAGACATACAGACAAAAAGACATTCAGCTTTATTTATGAGATTCTCACAAACAGCTACTACATTCGTAATCAGCATTCTCAGTTGCCCCCACTGTGCCAACTCCCAGTCCCGTAGCTTGAACTTTGCAAAAGATCATAAAATCGATAAAAGTAGTAGACGATTTTGAAAAGTAATATAGTATTCGGAATCCCCATGCTCGATTAACCCCCTGCGCCAACTCCCAGCCCGTAGCACAAACTTTGCAAAAAAAATTGATAAAATCGATATCGATCGATGACGAAAAGTAGCCTATGGCGCCCGCCGTGACCGGAAGTGTATGTGTGTCAAGTTTGGTCCAAATCGGTTCAGAAATGGAATTTTCTACTCGGAACATACGTACAGACATACATACATACATAAACACATACATACATACATGCATACATACATACAGACAGACAAACAGACATTCAGCTTTATATATAAGATGACGGGACAACATAGAGTGTAGTTTCTCACACTTTTCAATCGAATTATCGCCGAGGGAAAAGCACCACGGATCTGGTGCAAATTTTACAATTTATAATCAAGAGAACTAGGGCGACGTCAGTGACTGTTCAATATACAGACTGATACGATTCTTATGTCATACGATAAAGATTTTTGAACGAGTAATTCACACGCGTATCCGGGATATTGTGGAAGTCACTCCAAATCAAAGCGGCTTCCAAAAAGGTTTGGTACCATGAACGCAGTTCACCTTTGGCTACTAATGAAACGCCATTAGGAAAGGCAAATTCCAATTCGCATCGCGTTCCTCTTGGATTCAAAAAAGGCGTTTGATCGAATACCACACGAGTTGATCAGGGCACTGCGACAACACGCGTCTTAGAAGAGTACATCCGCTGGATCGAATGTTTTACACGAACACGACGGGAGCCGTACGCTGTGCAGCAGGAACATCGTCACCAATTCTAATAAGAATGTATGAAGGAGCGGCGTTATCACCTTTGCTGTCCATATTGTGCATGACACCTTGACGAAAGACATCCAACTGCCGCACCCGTGGACGCTTCTCTACGCGTATGACGTCAAGCTAGCAAGTGGATTGAGGCAATAACTTGAAGAGATGGAAGACGCGTCTGTCAGAGTATGGTTTACGACTGAACGTCGGAAAGACTAAGTGCTTAGAATGTGGGACGCAAACAGACGAAATGATCGCATCGACGGATTACCACTGAGAAAGTCACTTTCTAACATATCGGTTCCCATGTAAAGTCAAGTAACGAAAGTACTCTACACTCGTAGAATTCCAGTGTATCTTGAATTAAAATATTTCGCACAGCAGTACGACCAGTAGTTATGTACGGAACAGAGTGTTGGCCAGCTATAAAAAACCACGAGCAGATCCTAAGCAGGATGGAGACGCGCATGATAAGATGGATACTTGGCCGTACGCGAAGAAACTGTGTAACGAACACCGAGTGCGGCACATTCTCGGAGTCGCTCCTGTTGAAGATAAAATGCGTGGAGTGAAATTCTATACGGTTTACGTGACAATAATACAGCAGCAAAAACAGCACTTCGTTTAGATCCACAACCGCTCACACGCAACAAGCGGCTAATCGAATCAAATGGAAATAAAAATGCAAGCTGACCCTACGCCTGCGGTACAATGGCGAGGATAAAGAAGAAGAAAAAGTTCCGAATTTGCGCAACCCGCCTGTAATCACAAGGAGAAATAACAGAAGTTTTTGCTCTTATGTCCGGAACCCAATTAGTCAAAGTCAACTGTTCATAAAAAAAGTTTTCTCAAATTTTATATATAAAGCTGAATGTCTGTTTGTGCGTCTGTCTGTCTGTCTGTACGTATGTTCCGAATAGAAAATTACATTTCTGAACCGATCCGGAACAAACTTTGCACACATACACTTCCGGCCACGGCGGGTGCCATAGGCTACTTTTCGTTATCGCTCCATATCGATTTCATCGATTTTTTTTGCAAAGTTTGTGCTACGGGGCTGGGACGCAGGGGGCAATCGAGCATGGAAATTTGGATACAATATTAGTTTTCAGAATTATCCTTTATTTTTAACGATTTTATTGATTTTTTTGCAAAGTTTAAGCTACGGAACTGGGAGGCAGGGTGGTAAGTGTGCATACTGATTACTAACACAGCGAGAACAGGGAATTGCATGTAGAAGTGGACACAAAGAAAGGTTGTACAGGAAAGGGAGCAGAACATTAATATAGTGTTTTGATAGGGTCGGACGGAGCCGGATAAGCCAGTTAGTGCACTATATTTTGAAGACCTTTTAAGAATGATTCTAATCCTGTTTTTTTACTTACCAGTTCCTCAAGCCAAATTATAGATGTTCATTAGATATAAAATGAAAGTACAACTAGAAAAAATGATCCAGAATTGTTTGAATGGTCCTTGGTTGAAGCAGCGGAAATTGTCTGACATACTAAGGCTTCAGTGGCAAACGCAGGTTTTTTGGGGAGGAAAGCGATTTTTTCTAAATTAAAGAGGCGTAAACTTAGCCTTGCATTCCGAAGAAATTAATAGCGAATCCAACCCCAGAGACTCCCAGTGTCGATCTCACGCCACGTTGAGGCTGCAGGATATGAACTCGTAATCCAAACCCCAACTATGGCCTGCTGCCTCAATATAGCGTGAGGATGACAGTGGGCGTCGAACATCAATTTAAGCTAAATGTACACTTTGTCAAGACCTCCCAAGCTGCAAAAAAAGTTTAAATTTGAGCAGAGGTGCAAGAAATTGTGAGCTGTTAAATGTTGAGAAGCGCTTTTTTACTTGCTTTTTCAAGAGTTTGGCTTTCGGCGGTTTTTGATCGAATCGGTACGGTTACGACACGTTCTGATAAGCAAATCTTACTCTACAAAACTTATGAAGTTGCAACATCACACACCTTCACATTCAAGATTTATATGAGCTTAACTGTCAACTGTCACTAAACAAGCTAAAATGGCGTAATTTTCTAGAATTCTGGTATTCGACAATCTCTCGAATCGACTTGATTTTTTCACTGTGTAATAGAGATGTACGTACTCTTGAAAACCTATAAAACGCAGCTGCTGACATTCTCAAACTCCAAATTTATAACAAAAGTCCAAATTTATAACAGTAGAAATTTCACATGAATTTTCACTATTTAATCATTCAAAATTTTGCTTCTTGGCGGTTACTCTCTAGATCGACCTACTCTTACTCAATAAAATCCCTGCAGTTCCGCTGAATTTTACTCCCAAATGCATCATTTAATAAGCACGTTTATTTCGGATATTTATGCCGTTGTACACATAGAAATATGCTTTCATTGATCTCTTTTGCATTTGTTTTATTTATTTTCTTTTTTTTCATTCAGTAAAATTTTCAAAACCCAAAAGTAAAGGTGGTCACCCTGTACTAGCTCAAAAGTGAAGGTAAGGGGAGAATCGGCTCCCACTATCGCATGTCTGCTTTACAGCTTCGATCCATGCGCAGCTAAGAGCTGGTCTTGCCGAAATCCGCGGTCTGGCCATATCTGAGCTTTGCTGGTGGTCATCACTAAAAGCATACCTGCGTAGGCATCGCGCTGTGGAGAAGAAGCAGTCTGTGATTATTTTCTTGTCTGCACAAAATCTTATAGCCGTTCAGTAAAAACAAAAGAAGAAGGTTGGCAGGCCACAGGATCTCCCTAGTGTCTCGCACCTGGAGCGCCAAGACAGTCTTCACAAACGCCGACCTACGCTCTTTTCGACACTACAGAGCACTTTAAATCACGTCATCGCTCTGCGAAAACTTGGTCGAAAGAAGGACGTGCGACGCATGAGTGATAATACCCTCATCGTTCCTGGTGTCATCTATCTTGCCGATTGGCATAGGATCCTATCACTGGCTAGCCATCCTATAACTATACCTCCCATCTGACGAATCAAAGCCAAATGCTGTCTATGCAAACATGATGGATTTCGTCCGCAATGATGTCCTTCTACACGTTTGCTGTTAGCGGCTTGAACGCAAAATTTGGATGTCATCAGAAGGACTGAGGATTGGGAAGTTGACAAAAAGTGGAGTTTGCTCAAAAGTCTCAATAATTTCATCCTTCTGCAATGGTTCCGATCACTGTTTTCTACGTTCGAGTAGAAAACTAGAAAAGAAGGTTTGCCGCTTTGCCGCAAGAAGAAAGGAAGAAAGTTTTTCATGACGGTAACAGATGAAAGGAGTTATATCAACTTGACTTGCCCATCGAGGAGAGATGGGACAATCAAGCTGAACTGGCCAGTCCCAACGCACTATTACGACAGGCTTTGAAAGCATTGCGAGTCTGCGAGGAGTGCGTCTTAGTTTGCGAGAAAAAATTGGAACGCATTTCGAAGAACACCAATAAATTCTTCGAGTGAAGAAGATTCTTGAGGCAAAATCTGAACGCAACTCATCTCATCCAACTGATAGCCAACGCCAGTTGCAGAACAGTTTTGTAGGAGGATCCTAGGAAGTACAAGCAAGCTAAGATATTGAAATCAGCCAAAGGAAAACAAAGCTTCAAAAGCGCCGAACTAAAGAAACCTTACTGAATAATTAGGTGCCGCTGGCTGCACTTTGAATAAAGACGCGACTCTGACTTCTTCCCGATATAAGATGGAACTTACAGCAAAGACCTCTACATCAAATTCTTCGCTCTCTAATAAAAGTGCTAATGCCCGCTGTCCTTCAAGATAAGTACTACCAAGAATTCTGCTGAAGTGCTTAGCGATTCAAAACATAGAAACTACGGCTCCGGAACCAAATCATCTTGCAGTCGAACCTTCCTAGACTAAAGGAATGCCTACACGAAATCATCAGGGCGCATCTATCTTATTCTCTAAAGGAAAAGATCTCTGATCAGTAAAGAATCTCGAGAACCGTCTTACTTTTTAAGAAGGGCAAACGGGATCTTAAAACACCGTTCAAGATGCCTACTGACTGCAGTACAATCTTTTCACCAAAGTTATCCTCGCTCACGTGTCAAAAGCACCTGCATGAAGCCCAGCATCAAAAACAAGCTGGATCCAGCTAAATAGACCACATAAACTATTTCGAGGGTCATGGAAGTCTACCTTAAGAATATCCTTTGCTTTTCGTTTTAACCTTTGTCGAAGAAGGCCTTTGACACAGCGATGGCACAGCCATTGCCCCCTGATCTTTGTTGGGAAGAGTATCCAATAAGGCGACACAATTCGTCGAAGCTGCAAGTATACAGGGACAGGAGGCGCCGAAATTACTTCGTCAACTCTACAAACACTGCCACGAAGAAACCACTGAGAAATAAAGCTTAAATTTGTGTCATGAAAGGCGCTAATCACTTTCTGAAAGTATTAGGTTGGCTCGAAAGTTCTGGGACATTTTCAAACTAGATCTGCTATTTCTTGAAACCTAATGCATATACATCAGGTTGAGGTACCATTCGATATAGCAAAGCAAGCTCTACAAGACGGTAGGCAAAACTTCGCACCATCTTCAATCCACCGTAAGTTTGCACCCAAAATCTGAGTCGTACTGAAGTTCAAAAAATCGCGAAAAATTCACATCTTTGTTCAAACAAATCCTACGAATCTCTAACTTGCTCACAAAAATTGCACACTACATCATACACTCATATGCGCCGTTCCTGTATTTCTTCCTCATCTGAAAATCTAGAAAACAAAAATTTTCGTACTTATATAAAAACGAAGCTGTGCTGTTTTTATTCATATTATATGTTATTGAATGATACAAGCCCTTAGAAGTATAACCGTAAATTTTCAGCTTTCTGTAGGTTCTAGTTTCCGGAAATAACCGAATTGAGCTCTTCTCACTTGGGCGTTCCATGCTAAAATCAATTTTTTTCGACAACTACGGCTTACGGAAAGCTGAAAATTTACGGTTATACGCCTAAGGGCTTGTACTATTCAATCGCATGGGTGAAAACAGTACAGCTTCGTTTATATAAAAGTACGAAAATTTTCGTTTTCTCTATTTTCAGATGAGGAAAAAATACATGAACGGTGCATATGAGTGTCTGATGTGGTGTGCAATTTTTGTGAACAAGTTAGAGATCCGTAGGATTTGTATGAACAAAGACATGAATTTTTCGCGATTTTTTGAACTTCAGTACGACTCAGATTTTGAATGCAAACTCATGGTGGATTGAAACTGGTGCGAACTTTCGCATACAGTTTTGTAGAGCTTGTGTTCTATCGAATGGTACCTCAAACTGATGTATATGCATTAGATTTGGAGAAATAGCAGATCTAGTTCGAAAATGTCCCAGAACTTTCGAGCCAACCTAATACTATTAGGTTGGAAACTAAGTTTTGCAACTGGTCTCATAACTTCCCTCTCACTCCACATGGCGCACTTAAATTTTGCCACTGCATTGGTTATTACGTAAGCTATAAGCGCAGCTGCTGTCCTACCAAATTCTGATGTCCCAGTGAGGGTCACGGTAGGTGCATGGTATCAAGGGGAAAAATTCAAAGTTTGACGGATTTGGCTGAAACTTGGCATAGGAGTGTTATCCGACATGCTGATCACGAAAACGATAGTGAAATTGCGTGATAAGGACTTTTTTGTAGGATTACTGTGGGTGTACGATGTGGGGTCTCACCCTAAACAAGGGAAAAGGCCTTGATTCAACAAATGAATGTGATATTCGCGTTTGGCAGGTCAAATAACCTTACTATGTAAAGTCTCGGCGGAATTTGAGCTTCGGACTCTTTAGTCATTGACGGTCGTCCCCAGCAGCTCTTGCGTACATCGACTCGTTCGACTTTATGAGGACGCCAAATCTCGAGATGCACTAAATTTTGTTTCTTTCTTACTAGGCCAAAAGAGTCAACATCCAGCAATAATTCACAGACGAATCCGAATTACTGCGCATGGTCTAGGCAGCCAAAGGCTTCATTTTAGCTTAAAACCCCAAAAATTTTCGAATTTCACTAGTTTTCGAAAAACGCCTGAAACTTTTCTATTTCGTATTCAAAATTTAGACAATCTGTGCTCACTTGTAGCTCACATTGCCTTCTACATAATGCCAAATGAGTGCGCCATGTTGAATGAGAGTGAAGTTATGAAGCGAGTTGCAAAACTTAGTTTCCAGCCTAATATTAGGTTGGTGCAAAAATAATGAGCGTTTTACTAGGACTTTTTTCAGGATAACTTTCCTCCATCAAACGTCTTTCTTTTTAACAGTTTCAGCACATTGTTAGAAAGCTCTTTTTATGCTCTATCTGATTGTGTTCGAAAGGAACTTCTAGCCCACTCTGTTAAGAATTTATAGAGCTTCACATAATCGCACTTAAAATTAGATTTTTGTTGCATTCATTTTTCTGGCTAGAATTTGAGCGCAAATGAAGATGGTTTATCGAAAATTTAGCTGTTATATGTAATGGAAATTATCTACATTATGCATATTCAACCATGTTTTTTCAAGTTAACTAAAGTGAGATATCGGCGGCTTAACATGGGTAATGGGTGGTCATTTTAAAGCCCATAACTTTCTTTTGTAAAATGCAGTCGCTCAAACTTTGCTCATCTCTATAAGCGTGAGGGTAGGAGTTTCATTAGCGGTTTTTGCAAAAACATCCAGCTTTTCAGTACGCAGAAAATTAAAAAATTCTCTATTTCGGGGTTTTGAGGCCTACGAAAAAATGCTAAAAAAGTTGATATTTTTGAATTTCGATTTTTCCCTCTCAGCTAATCTTTTTTCTCCAAGCTGTTTCCATGTTTATCTGTACTACTGGCTTGCGGTTACAAGATAGGTTGCTTATTAATCATAAGAACAAAGTGTGAAAGGAGTTATGTCCTGTCAAAAACAAAGCTTCAGAAAAAAACTCTTTTTGTTTGTCAATCCATATTTTTCTGCCCATATGAGATATGAGTGAAGGTCAATGTGCGCTGTACTGCGGAAGGTTCGCTGCACCTGATGATCTTTATCACATTTCAAAATGTAGATTTTGTAGAAAGTTATAGCAAGTTAAAGTGAAAAATGGGAAAACGCTCATTATTTTTGCACCAACCTAATATTACGAAAATCAAAATGACCTCTTTTCAGCAACGTGAGAAAAGAAAAATTAGACCAGAGACTTCAAAAAAAGAAATTCTTATACTTTTAAAATTTGCTCTGTAATTGAAACTCAAAGCTTTTTTAGAACTTTTCAAACTGAGGTTGTAGAGCACAATTCGCACTATCACGCAAGCTTAGTCTCATTAAAATAAGCAAATGTATTCGCGAAAAATACTTGCGTGCAAGCAATAACCTTATGTTCAAAATCGATTGTGAGGATCCAGACATGCAAAGCTTTTCAGATAAAAAATAGTCCTGTATTTATAAGACACGTAGAAGAGTGTTTATCATTACCAATTAGAACTAATGGTTTTGAATCTGATTTAGAAGACATTTTCAATTCCCAAAGCGCATTCAGGAAGAAATCATTTCGAAATTACACCAATTTTCGGTACGCTGCCTCTCAACCATATTCTTAAAAACCTAAAATCTTCTTCGAATGTTTTCAAATTTTCGTACTTAGCAGTATTAAAAACAAAGGCTTGCTTTATTTCCGGCGCTCCTTACAAAGAAGGAGCAAGAATTGTTGAAATGCGTTCTTTCTCAAAGACAACTCGCGCACAAAGACCACTTCAAATGGCGAAAGGAATTTTTTTGAAAGATAAAGCCGCCAAATTCTGATTTTGCCGTTTTGCACCCACCATCATTGTCGTAAGGCAATTTTACTATTGCCTTAGTGTGCATTTGCACTAACCACTAATGATGGTTGGTGCAAATGCACACTTGATCGGTTCTCAATTCCGTTTACTAAAATTCTGACACCAAAGAAAACACGCGACGTTAATTTTGGCGCATCCTTCAAACATACTAGTCGCTTCCACAGTTTTCGCTTCCACAAATCCATGAAAATAATTTTCAAAATTTTCATAAAATCAGCACTCCCCTCTCCTTTAGTCACCTCTGTCAGACTCAACATTGCTTTATTCGAGCAGCGAAAAAATTAATACTTTATTCTATTCTAAAGACTGCAATTTTGGCCAAAACCACTCATATTTTAGCGTGGAGGCGCGTGCGGATGAAAAACAGATCTGAAGCAAGCATTATAATTCTTTCAAAATGTTCGAAAACATTGGAAAGATCATTTTGATTATGACATTTCTCTTGTTTAACCTAACGCAAAAAAAGCGCTTGATAGATTAGCTACCTTTCTAAAGTCGCGATACGACGTAATGCTTACCTCTTTTATAAGAGAGCTGAATGGCGAATATGCATTTGTGATATGCTGAAAAGATACTAAGCAGGCAGATGTAATAAAAAAGGCCTTTTCTATAGTTCGTGAAGGAAATGGCAAAGTTTACTACAAATAACACCATGACGACCATGCAAGACACTAAATATAATCAGACTTCGAAAGCTGATTTGAATTTCGTAAAACCTATCAGGGCAGCAGTTGTCGATTTCACCACTCTTGAGCATAGCAATCCCAACGCAACTGCACCGATGCAAAGCAATAGCGTTGGGAATATCACATCAAGCGTGACACTTTGCTGAACTTATCTAAACATTTTGCATCAATAAGGAACTAAAAAAGTTACATGCAAATTCCAGATTGGGACTCCAGCGACAGCTACAGCAAAGGCTGCTTTGAAAAATGCAAAGATAACACTTGACAGAGCAAGTGTTTCTCTTCTCAGTCCCATGACTACGAGAAATTCCTGCAAACATCACGTTAGACATATCGCAGTGATGATCATAACCTTTATTCCATTTTCTTCTTCTGAGGCGTTTGTGAGTGTAGTAAACACCAGGATGGGATAAAGTACTGTACCAAGGTCTGAATTACACTGGATTAAGTTGTTTTTTCTTTTTCAACATAGTATTAGGTTGGCACATAAGTAGTGCATAAGTAATTTACTAATTCCAATGTGCCAACTTCCAACTACATGCTGCCTATACTTGCTTTTTCATATGTTTGAATCAGGTTTCGTAGGGCTTCATGTTTGCCAAAAAATCGTGAAACCTCGATTTTCAGCAGTTTTCAAAAATGCTTAGATTTCTTGTACTACGTTATCAAAAATCAAACGGTTTGCGCAGACTTGTAGCCTACATCACGTTCTACATGATATCACAAAATGAGATTGCTACATAGAATAGGAAAAAAGTTACGGGAAAAGTTGCAAAACTTATGTGCCAACCTAATATTTCAAAGCTTTAAAAATCAAGCGAAAGTATACTTGTAACAAAACAGCAACGATGTTGCGATATACGATTTTAGTCAACTTTAGTCAATGAAGGCAGCGTCCAAGCAAAATCTCGACTTCTATGCTTTCAACGTTCTTGACCCTTTCGACGTCCTTTATTTTAAATCCGAATTAAAAATTGCGTGAGCTTTCCGAGAACTCTCGTTACGGAAACGGTTTTTCAAAAGCGAACGAGTGTTTCAATGCTAATTTGTTGAAGTGCAACGTGAAAACATGTATCACAGACGGTGATATTTTCCAGGTGCAACGTAAAAAGTGGAACTGTAACCTGTAAGCTCGTCACAATACAGGTGTCAGGGGAGCGAAAGGTGGAAGGAGGGGAACGTCTCTTTGCCTGCCCACCTGGCTTTCAGAGTCCACATTTTCAGAGCGGACCTGCTATTTCGGCTTAGTTGGGGGCCTCTATCTGACAATGTCATTTGAGGTTTCAATTTTGCCACAGCGCTGCCTTCAAGCGTTGACGAGTCTGTACCCCAGAAGTACAAGGGCCTTGAGAAATTTGAGTTTGAGGTATGATCTAACCGCCTTTTTGAACCTCTAAATACCTTGTCTCAAAAGACATAAGTTTTGCTTCAACAGCGCATATGAATGCAATAAAAGAGAATTTGGCATGTTACGTGTTGTTGCCTGAGAAACTTAATGGACATTATGTTTAACATTTTATAGTTTTGGGGTTTTTATAGCGTTCCAGTAGTGAATATAAAGACTTTTGAACATGTCAGATTGCGGGGAAAATGCGAGTTTTTCCTTGAGGGCCGAGCATACATCATGCGATCTCATCGCCATTCCTGCAGGGAAACTTTTACAAAATCATTGGTGCCGATCATTCTATCATTTGGTTGTCATAGTTTCCCGCGCTACTAATGGCTGCCGTTTTCGTCGGGCACACTTCCTTCGTTGGAATGGTCGCGAATGACTTGGCTAAATCTCTGCGATCGCGTCGCTGAGATCAAAAGGGCGACGCGACCATATCGCTAAGTTGAAATTCTTTTCTAAGGTCTAAGGCATTCCTTGCGCAATTCGGCCAAATCGCCACTTTCACGCGATTTGGCAACTTGCCAGATTTCTACAAATTTATCGCGCGCGCTTCTTGGACTTACATTTGGGTAGCTTGTATAGCTGTTGCAAATGGTTTTATGACTTCTTCCTTGTTTAGCAAGATAGATACTAGTTCCAGCTGTGTGAAGGTGCGCCTCAGTGATTCGAAGCTTTCAAATCACTGAGGCAATTATTATTATTATTATTATTGTTATTATTATTATTATTATTATTATTAAGCAAGTATTATTATTATTATTATTATTATTATTATTATTATTATTATTTTCGACAGAATTTACGTCAAAATAGTCTTTAGTTATGACTTCAAAATGTGAAAATTCTTCTCGGCTCTTGGGGCTCAAAATCGAGAAATTGAGGCACCCAAATGCAAAAATGTCACATTTTTCCAGTTTTTTAATGTATAATGTGGTATTTTTTGATTACCAAGGTGCATAGGTAAAATTTCAAAGTAACATTTACTAAGATATGCAGTATACAAAGACATATTTGAGACGGGCTCGGGGTGGAGTTTGCCATTTTAGAGTAACTTTATTTTCTTGCTTTTCAAGCAAAAAAATTCCAGCAAAGGCATTTTTGAGTACTACAATGTGTCCACTCATGATAACCAGGTCCGTAGGATTTTTTTTCCGCAAAAATCAAATTTTTAGGTGAAATTTTTTTTGATTTTCGCCTTAAACTTTACCTGCATTTTGACCTAGGCTGGACTTTGACGGTCACTTTGTAAAGATTGCTTTGCTCTATCAAAAAATACGCCAAATCTGCTGAGAAAACAATAACGCTTTATTCATCAAGGATTTTTTTAGAACAACCTAATAGTTGCAAACGACTTGAGTACAACTTTGCTACTGCGGTGCTATTTCTCAGGCACTTTCATCGAACTCAGACTATTTATTTATAATTCTTTTTAATTTTGTTGTTTCTGAACTACAGCTATCATATTTAGAGTACATGTAATGCATTAACTATAAGTAAATAACACAGCTCACATGATTGAATGACTCTGAACATCATTGCAATTCTAGGACATTGCTCAATCTGCATTTCTGCAGGAATGTAATCGAAACCGCTATCAAAACTCTGCAATGGTTTAATTCAGGAATTATGTGAGTAACTTGTGTTGTGTACTTAGACATTGTGAGCGGACGAGTCGTGGTCGCTAACTCACTACACTAGGCGCGGGTAGGTCACTCGGGCAGGCCTGCGATAGCGCCGTAACAAAAGAAGACCTCGGTCAACCGCTGTAACGCGGGCTAACCGCTGTCCTTGATGCAATAACTCTAAAATGCAGTAAGCGAGCGGCGACCGTTAACTCATGCGGCCCTGAGGAACCTCAATTCACTGTAGCAAACATTCTCCGAAAGGAGCGCGGGAGGTGCGAACACCCAGGTGGGTGTAGTTTCCCGGTGTAGATTTAAGGCCTCAACCGGTCCGCTCCTGTCTGAGTGATTGCCTTACTTTATTATTTGCGACGATTAAGAGACACATTTGAACCAGTGCTATATTACTTGATCTGGAAGAAGATGTAAGAACTGACATAAGCCTGTTTTACCTACTGCGCTTGGTGTGAATGATAGAAACCTACCTTGCAAACTTCCAATTCTCTAACATGCTCCTGTTATTGTTGTTTTAAAATAATTAAAGAAGAAAACAACTATGAGACACTCACTCCATAATTTCTATTGGGCCCTCCTTCTTTTTTTCGTTTGTGTGAATTACAAAGGAAAGCTTCTTTCCGTTAAATGACTTGAAAGTTATGCCGAGATTTCTAGGTAACGTGCTTAACCGACATTTTTCGAATTTTTTCAGCCTACAGTTTCGAATCCATGTCTTCAAGCAGCTCCTTCTCGGTTGTGTAAGGACGCTTGTTCTTCTAAAACCAAAATTCCAAAAATTGAGTTTGCGTAGGTTGTTACATCTCGTTACAAATTTCCTAACCAAAACAAAGCAAGCTCTACAACAAGGCTTGTAAAGTTTGCAATAAACATTCAACCACCTTAAGTTTGAAGTGAAACTCTAAGAAACTCTGAATGCACAAAAACTAAGAAAAGTTCGAGTTCTCTTTGAGAATACAGATTCCTACAGATCTCACTCCCTTGATACGACCAACTTTACATGCTTCCGCTAAAGCCGTGTGTTGTTTCCACATAAATACTACACTACACTACACTACACTACACTATGTATACATCAAGCATTCAAGAGTAGAATAGTATCTTCGGACCTTTACAAGCCCTAGTTTTTGGAATATATTGAATTTATTAGGTTGGCTCAAAAGTTCTCCAACATTTTCAGACCAAGGCCCGTAGAAAAGCTTGATCAGTTGAGGTGAACTCAACTTATCCCATCAGTTAAGCTTAGGTGAGGTGAACTGATGACCGTCCACCTTCCCATGCTGTAAGATGGTCAAGTCAACTGATAGTTGGCCATCTGTCCATTTGCTGCAGTCAACTGTTCCACATCCGTTCACGTTGAGTTGAACTGAACGTGAACGGATGTTAGAGGAATGCAATTAGCGTGTAAAAGAGGAGACGCAGACAAGAGTTGACTGCATCTAACATAAGTTGCTCCTGAGTAACTTACGATACACACCTTTGCCAAAAAATGCAGAAAAAATCGGCGCGAAACTGCACAACCGCGCCCGAAAAGTAGAGGATCGATGAACAGCTGATTTTGGCGAGGAAAACAAAAAAAAAACAAATTCTTCTCTTTTTTGTAAATCTTACTGATTTTTTTCTCACTGGCTGTATAAGACGAGAACTCATTTATTCATTTCATTGAATGCGCGCTACTATCATTTCGTTTTTTCATGAAATTTTCGTCACAAATTGTGTTTTTTGTTTTATCCGTGTATTTGCTTGGCGAAGTCCTTGATAGCTATCATCATCGATTGCCATAGTGGCCGCTATCAAAGATTGCCCGGCGATGCATCAAAAGGTGTGCCGCTAGTCGGAGTCGAACCACGGCCGCGCGCGTGTAATTCCAGTCGCTTACCCGTTTGACCAAACCAGCTCAAGTGGTTCTTTTTTCAAGAACGCACTCGATTGTAATGCCTCGGAAGCGATCCGCATCCAGACCAATGGCTCGCCGGATGCTAGACTGAGGCGTGATGAGATCAACGCCGGCCGCGTCGAGAGAGATGCCCTGATGGGGGGTTTACTACGGGCCCAAATCTGTTATATCTCGAAACCTAATGCGTGTACATACGATAGAGATACCA